>CP092873.1:1688490-1765894 GCA_030710605.1 Cordylochernes scorpioides
ACCAGGATCTACTAACATGGCCAGCTTAAGGCAGGAACGGGAGTCAACAGATTCTGGTCGAAGAAATGGGGAAAAAGCCCAAACTGGGATTGAACCTGCCGAATGGACAGTCATCAAAAAGGTTTCCTGATAGGTGTACTCCGCTCCAAATTTCCCACTCAAAATCAAGCTAAGTCAAATAGTCATCTGCTTAGAGACCTAATCTTACACGAAACCATCAAAGTGAAATTGATGGGCGTTTGGGGACCTCGTCCTAGTCATAAACCAGGGATACGCAGAAGAAAGTAAAGTGTTTGTTGCAGTAGATCTTGAAGTCCCGGAAGACGTAAGTTTTGAAGAACTTCGTGATGAAGAGACTTCGCGAGAAAGGTGATCAGATGGTGGCTGATGGTAAGTCAGGGTGGCAGATACACAGCGTGGTCACCATTCTCTACATAGCTGTGTTAGTGAAGATCTAGCCAATAACCTCTCAAGTGGGTAAAAGCGGCTGATGATCTAGTAGCCACAAATTGGACACAGGAGCGGATTGTGTTCGCGGCAGTTTCCAGTAAGATATATGCTGAGTTGGAAGTGTCTGTGGCTACAACTGGGAAGAAGGTAGATCTACCTGTGGCCATTTCCCGTAGTCCCCGCTATCAAATGCCTTATTCACACACTTCCTGAGGTAGACTCCTGGCTCAATGAAGGCATCAAGGATGTGTTCATATGATTGGAGAGTGTGGCCCTTGGGTGCAGGTTCTCTGAAACGGCACATTGAACTGATCTACGCAGGGAGTTTCTGTCCAAGTCCCCCTAGAGATTATTGCGGTCAGAAAGATGAGAGTGTGGCATTCCTGTCACCCAGGGGCCGTAGGTTTCACCAACCTAAGTCCATTGTGATAGTATATTCTCTTTGTGTATATACTCTATCTCTTATGAGAACTTTGTTAAGTTTAGAACTATTTGTACAATAATTTACAAAACACTACTAATCCATCGTGTAAATATTTAATCATATATATGTAAATAATACTAGCACAGCACAATAGTCCTTTGGACTTCGTGCTTTTGTAACAATAAATAAATAAATAGCTAGTCGGGGTATCACTTTCTATATAGAATTCTCATGTATAATTCCATTAGCTCAAAAACTCACATTATAGCATATTTATTTGCTAATTCCCCCCTTCTTCCATTATATAAATCGAATTTTAATTTATTTTAAGATATTTGTATTGAGTATCGGCCAAATTAAACTCTTCGAATAATCGTCGTTATATTTTGTGTTGAGTATGTAAATAGAGTGCGCAGAGAGGAGTCGCAGAACATTGAATCCCCCAACACCAACTTGTAACCAAGTGACAAAAGGTCATCCTGTTGTCATCCAGCGTGCCAGACATCGTCGGTATAGGGCGACGCCATGAGAGGATGTACTGAATCTCCTGAATTTGCCAGAGTGGCCGTTCCTGTTTCAGGAACAAAATCGATAAAGCTTTTAAAAGAAAATATAATCAGACGACAAAAAAAAACATCTTTTTATGATCGTCAGTTTTAAAAAATCGAGAATTAAAAGATAATGGAACCTCAAATATAATTCACAAATTTGTTTTGGAGATCTTTTGTCGCTTGGAAGTTTGTTGGAAAATATATGGCTACATCAACTATTTTTTATATTAAGTAAAATGGTTGTTAGTTATTCAGAAAATAATCAAATTAACAAAATTTATCTTATTTATTGTAAAAGCGAGCTCTCGAATAGCGTCGTAGCTCGAGAGAAGAGAGAGTTTTTTTACAATAAATAATGTACTTACTGTATTAATGTTTTATTAATTTCTGTGCGTGTGTGAGAGATATTTTTTTAACTTCAGTCCCCGACAATTCTGCTGTCCCCACATTCCCCTGAGGAAAGTGATAGCTAGCCACTGAAACGCCGGGAACTGAATAATAATAATAATAATAATAAATTGGTTAATACAGTAGAACTACCTCCCTGTAAAGGACAACACCTAATTACAGAACCAAAGTGTCCTTTAGGGAGAAGTGTCTTCTTACTGGAGAGTTTCTAAATTGTAAAAATGGTAATTTTTCAAATGAAAACTGTCCTTTGTAGAGAGGTGACCTCTAGCACGAATGTCCTCTCATTGAGTATGTTCTACTGTAGCACCATTCAGGTACAGCCTGCACTACATTGATGAGGACCAACAGACCTAAAACCTCATCCATTGTTGAATTTTCTTGTTGTGTTGTGTGTGAGGTGTCCGTTAAAGGGAGGTTTTACTGTATTTCCATATTTTTTCACAAATTTGTTTTCCTATAATTGGAATCAATAGGGCAGTGACACATTCATAGCTGCAGGTTGGTATTGTGGGGGAATAATTTATACAAGAGATTTTACATTTTCTTCAATTTATTGAGGTAAATTTTCATTGGTCTACAGAATCCATCATTTGTATTCTTACCCGTAATTAACAGTTGTATAATATCTGTATTATATGGTGAATTAAAACAAACACAGATGTATTGATGCATAAATTTATTTTAAAGCATATACATTTATGATACAATTTTTATATTTCGGAGATTGGGTCTCTATTTATTAACAACTTTGGTATAGAAAATGATGAACAGGTTTTATGTGACAATAAAGTAGCAAATAATCTCGATATCAAAATACATCTAAAACCCAAAAAATAAATATTTTTGACCCAAAAATAATTTCTGTGATGTTTAAAAATTTTTAAGGAAATAATACGAATTTGATAGAAAAATACAAAAATATCAAATAGAAGCCTTGCAGCGTTAACTCAGTAATTCTGTCGAGAGAAATTCTCTCTTTATAGGTTTTTTATTTTTTATAAAATATATTTAAATTTACAAATTTTTCTTTCTCCAAAAGAGTATTTTTAAAATCACCTCTGTGATCTTCCAAAATTCTAAATCTGCGCTAGGTGATGATGATAAATGCTCTGTGATGGCTGTACAGTATATACAATAAATAACAGACGACGATGTGGGCTGAGGTAGCGCCCTGGATAGGGGCAGGTGTTACAACGTGTTCTCTTGGCGCGCGCTGAGTTCTTTTTTTATTTTAAAATATTTAAATTCTCTCGGCTGTGTCCACGTTAGTTTATCAACTTTATTAAAAGAAAAAATGATCAGAAATAACGTAAATATATAAAATGCGGAGAAGAGAAAAAAGTGGAGAAATGTGAAACCTTATGTTTATTTTGCCCTAAACAAAATGTAAATAATATAATAATAGCAGAAGTTATATACATTGAGATATTTTATTTATTTAATTATTATTTAAATTTTTAAAATGTATTTTTTAAATAAAATAATGTATTTATACTATTATTTATATAGGCAAGAAATCCATATTTTACCCAAGTACAAATATATAATAACGTATTTGGCTTTAAAACATTTTCAAAATAACGTATTTCATTCTATCGTCCAGAAGGTGTGTGGCTGGTGTGGTTTCAATATTTAAAAGCCTAATGAGAAGTACGGTAAATCTGAAAACAAATTTATCTGCGCTGTGGTCAAAAGTTTATAAATTTTAAAAATTTGTTTCATAGAAATTTTATATTTTATAATTTTTTCCCGCGTTTTATTCAAGTAATTTTTTTATTTAAATGAGGTAATTTATTATCTTATTAATAGGAATGATGATACAATTTTACAAATGCATTTTAAAAAAAACATCCAAATCGTGGCTGTTTGTGGATTTTTGAGAAATTGTCGCTTTTAGAGAGAGCGAGAAAATGTGTGGATTCTACACTTGGCGCAGTATGGTAAAGATATAATTAAACAATCCCTAATTATTTTCAAAATATTTAGCGAATAAAAGAACTTGGAATTTTACAATGTTCACACGCAAGTGACCTAAGGATGTTTACAAAGATGTGTAGCCGTGGCTGACAGAAGTGTGGCGGCGCACCAAGAGAACAACTGCGGGGTTACCAGGGCCGACCTTGGAGCTGGATGTAGGGCGGACACATAGGCGCGGGGGCCCCCGAGTTGGCGCCCAGGTCCATGTGCTGCAGGTAGCCGTTGAGGGGTGCGGGGCTGCCGCAGGAAGACAGGCCGCCCGCCCTGGAGCACGACACGTCGCCCAGACAGTTCTGCTGCAGCCGGTGGTGGGCGCCCGGCAGTGAGCTCAGCAGGTCGCCCCCGCTCTCCTCGTCCCCTGACCCAGAGCACGGCTTGCCGTCCTTCACCAGCACGGGTACCGCCACCTTCCTGGGTGACTGCTCCGCCATCGCCTTCTCCTTGGCCTGCCGCTTGCACTTGTACCGGTGGTTCTGGAACCAGATCTTCACCTGCGTGGGCGACAGGTGGATCAGGTTAGCGAGGTGCTCGCGTTCTGGGGCGCTCAGGTACTTCTGCTGCTTGAAGCGGCGCTCGAGTTCGTAAACCTGCGCACACGGGGCGGTTGGCACTCTCTGGTCGTCAATAATGGCGCCTATAGTAAGTGCGATAGAAGCAGGTCACATGCGATGTTTGACCCTCTCTATCCCAACACCTGTTGGTCACAGCACTGAGTTCAGTGAATGTTACCTGAGCTTGTGTGAAGAGGACCCTCCGCTTGCGGCGCTGGGAGAGCGGGAACTGGACGGTGGAGCCGGGCATCTTCTGGTCCGCGGCGACGCTGCAGGCGCTGAGGCCGGCGGCCATGCCCGAGCTTCCCATCAGCCGCACTGCACAGGTCGGGTTGGAGCTGTGGAGGCCAATAAAGTATTCGTTGACTTGGAGAGATAATTCTAAAAGCTATTACGAGTTTTCCTAGGCCAGATATCGAGGTAATTTTCAGCATTCCTAGAAACTCTTCTAATTTCAGAAATTTTAGCAGAAATAAATCGACAGTTGTGTAAGAAACTGGGTCGACGCTCGGAATGGCGACGTCGCTCGTCAACAGCCAGGAGTGAACGTGTATTGCAGGCCTGGCTATGGACACCTTGGTCAACACAAGTCTAACGTGAGAGATTCTCTCCTTAGGATCGGTAGAGTCCATTGGACGGACATGGGATGAACCAATACCAGCCATTCTTCTTAGATGTCCCTGTTACGTATTGACGTCAAATTCGTAGATTTCGTTCACCACTTATAACTCAGCAGACGATGCAATATGGCACCATACAAATACTCTCTGCTCGGAGGAGGACAATTCTGGAAATATGCAAATTCCGCGAGTGTTACAGTGTTGCCAGCCGCTAAGCCCGGCCATTAGCTGCGGAATGCAGTTTGTCATTCTAATCCCGCAGTCTAATGGCGGCTCAACACCTGGGCTCACACACACGGCGTCTCCCTCCGTGTAATCCAACTGCTGGAAGTCTTTTATTAAATAAAAGAGAGGATTGCCTATGTGTGTTGTGTTGTTGAGTGTGTGTTGCATTGTTGTGAGTTGGGTTGTTGATGGCTTATGTTGGGTTGTTGAGTGTCTGTTGCATTGTTGTGAGTTGAGTTAGTGATGCTTGTGTGCGTTGTGTGGTGTTTGTTGCATGGTTGTAAGTTGAGTTGTTAATTTTTTGTGCGTGTTGTGTAGTGTCTGTGTGTTGTGCGGCACATGTGTGTTGCACATATGTTGTTAGAAAGCGACCTAGACCAACATCCAATCAGTGTCCTAGCGACAAGCCACGGGCTGTCAGCGCGACAAAGACGACACAGTACGTATCGTACCTGGAGAAAACGTTTTAAAGAAAAACGCAGCCATCTTCCGTGGTCTGCTAGGTATCTTATAATTGAACATCAAATTGGTATCCAAATATGGCACAAATCTTGTTGAAATTAGGCGACAAACATTTAAAGCAAACATTCACAAGGGTTTCACGGTTTAAAAATGGCATCGACTCAGATGGCATAGCGCGTAGGCTGCACTGAGATTCTGATAGCTCAATTTGACACAGGAAAGGCTGCGAGACCTAAAGGAAAAACAGAAATATCCTTAGTTGGAATGATAGTTGAAGAAGACTCGGGAAGTTGAAGAAAGCCGCCGTCTAAATGTGTTCCTGAAATACCCACAGTCCAACAAAAGGACCACCGTAAATGTATCCAGTAAGATATTTGAAATGACCGAACAAGAGCCTAATTGGAAGGGAAAATCCTAACTGAATACGAGACCTATGTTTTTGGATAGTTTCCGTGAAAGAAGCGCTAACCCATTTTTAATATAAATATATTTTAAAAATAAATAAAATAGGCAATTCTGCCAATCACATGATCTTTTCTCGGGAATCCTCGTGGACCAAATCTACTTCACTCTAACCAACTCCGGTCATCATAACACATGGTCTGTTGGGTTAAAGAGGTTGGAATCTACACGACATATGCAAATAAAGGTGTTGTTACAGTATCGGCCCAAGAAGAATAGTTACAACCACCATTAACAGATGGCGCTGTACAAGATATTCGGTCTAAGGCTGATGTGTGGAGATGGCTTACTGCTGTGATCCTGTTTCCGTGAGCTTATGATTGTAAATAGATCTTTATATTGTCTGTAGAACTTGAATGTCTGTATTTGACCCAAGGCCGTACATCATCAATAATACCATTAATACTTTTACAACGAATAAAACATGTTGCGGCGGAATATTTATTTTATGTAAATATTCTGGAATATAAATGTACTTTGTAAATATGCAACAATGTTATATTTACATATTATCGATAACAATGTCCGAAAGCTTGTGTAAATCTAACAGTCTTCCAACCCCCTTTTTTTATTTACTTCTCTTTTTAACGTAAAATATTGTAGACGATAATCGTTTGAACTGAGAATCCAATTTAATAAAAAAAAATAATAATAGATAAATATGAATAAATAATAGTAAGTAATATGCAGGGTTGCCAGATAATATGTAAGAAAAGTGTAGTAGCAGCGTATAAAAATGTTCAATGAGTAAAAAAAAAAACGTTCTAATTTAATCTCAGCAATTTAAGTGAGAGTGAGTGACTCAAAGCCTGGGAATACAATGTCAAACGATCTTTTAAATAGTGTGCCTTACAGTCTCGTCTGCAAACATTGGAGGATAATGAGATGGTGATGATGATAATTTGGGGATTTCTGGCGGCATTAAAGTGATCGTTGTTTGTCTTTGCTAATCCAGAATTACTCCTGCGTAGTTCTTTTGGTCGTTAATTCTAGAAGCCCACTTTTCTTTTTTTTTTGTGTTGATCGTCTGTTTACAATTCTTAGAACGTGTGAAAAAATAAAGTGAAGTGCGCATACATTAGAACTTATAATCCGTGTTATTAATTGGATTAAGAATTTCATCAGAATGATTTAAACTTTGGTAAAAATAATTAATCAATAAAAAGAGTAAAAAAATATATGTTATTAAAAATGCACTAAAAATGGGAAATAAGCATTTTTCAGCTACCGCCATTGAACAATTATATTTATGTTAGTAAAAAATGAAGGCAACGTGAAATGATCATCATAAATTTTAACTTTGTGTGATTTAATATAAATATCAACTGACTATCAAGTTCGTATGCTTCACTGAATACACCTCTTCACTCAATATATTTACATAATTTCCCTACTGCTTCTATTTTTAATCTTAGAAATGTAATTGTTCAGAAATGTGGTAACTGTGAAATATTTACTGTATTCTTTTTAGTGAATTTATAATAAAAGTTAATTATTAAAAAGTATTTTATTGCTTATTTTTTATTAATTAATTAATCTAAAGTTATAAATTTACCATAGCCATTTTATAAAAAATAATAATTAACTAACTGTACGTTTATATGATAAAGCACAATTTGGATTATAGAATATAGCTACAAGAAAATAAAACCTAATCCAAATAAATTAATAGTGTGTGACGTTAGTAACAACGCTGTTACCTAACGTCACACACTATTAATTTATTTGGATTTGGTTTTATTTTCTTGTACATTTATATTATGATGGCAGAACTTTATATTGAATTGATGTGTAAATTTGTATATTTGTTAAAAGATTTCTGTTAGCACGTATATAACCTAAGCACGTATATAACCTAAGCACGTATGTAACTTAAGCACATATGTAAATAGAGGACATATGTAAATACATACAGGACATATGTCAGCCGGGTTTTCACGAAGAACCATGTGTGCGATACAAAGAGAAGAAGAACATTTTGATCTCTTTGATCAAACAACGGGATCAATGTCCGAAATTTTGATAGCAACACCATCTATCGGTCCATATTGTATATATTAGGTTCAAGCTGAGAAAGGTAATCTCGCTGACGAATTCGTCCGAGCCGACTGTCGGCCTGATGTAGTAATGTCAGTTGTGGCTGAAGTGGTTGAAGAAATGTTTTAAACAATCCATCGAGCTGCGGCAGTAGCAGGGGAGTGAACTGTGGGACGGAGGGGCGCAGGTGAACCAATATTGACCATCTCCCGACCTCACACAATGTTGCCAACAACCACTGGCACTCCTGGAATAAAAGCCAAATTTGTCGCCTGCTCAGAAATACATCAATTTTCGCTGTCAAACTCCCCTCGAACCTTTCTTCGTTTAAGAGAGCCAAGCTAATCTTCTTTGTATCCTTCCTATTGTAGTAGTTGTAACGCTGTAATGTACCGCGAGAAGCCATGCTAATCTTCTTTGTATCCTTCCTATTGTAGTAGTTGTAACGCTGTAATGTACCGCGAGAAGCCATGCTAATCTTCTTTGTATCCTTCCTATTGTAGTAGTTGTACCGCTGTAATGTACCGCGAGAAGCCATGCTAATCTTCTTTGTATCCTTCCTATTGTAGTAGTTGTAACGCTGTAATGTACCGCGAGAAGCCATGCTAATCTTCTTTGTATCCTTCTCATTGTAGTAGTTGTAACGCTGTAATGTACCGCGAGAAGCCATGCTAATCTTCTTTGTATCCTTCCTATTGTAGCAGTTGTACCGCTGTAATGTACCGCGAGAAGCCATGCAAATCTTCTTTGTATCCTTCCTATTGTAGCAGGAGTTCCAAGTTCATTCAGGACCGTGTCCAAACCCATCAGCTACCGTGCAAGAACTGACCCAAGCAAACAGACGGTTTTGCCGAAATAGAAGAGTGTCGTTCTAAGTCGGCCGTTGCCCCGAGTAGATCTCCGTTTCCTGACATTGCTGCGCGACCATCTCAACCTATAGCTGGAGGATTGCTAAGGATCTTACTGGATCAGTCTGTGTCGAACTGAACACCGTTCCTGGGTTGGAACAAACTGTCTCATGCCTCTGATGCACCGCACGTCGCACCAACCTCTGTCGCCGTTCTCTCCCATTCCTCAACGGATCTTGTGTCCTTTCTTCTTTTTGACGTGTCTGATCCATTCCGTGACTCAAATCTAAGAATCTTTATTCTTAGATTTGAGTCACGGAATGGATCAGACACGTCAAAAAGAAGAAAGGACACAAGATCCGTTGAGGAATGGGAGAGAACGGCGACAGAGGTTGGTGCGACGTGCGGTGCATCAGAGCTACGGTGCTAGTTCCATTGAAAGATTGGGGATCCCTCTCGCGCTGACTGCGTATGAGCCAAGGAGATCTCCGAGGAACAGCTCGTCAGGGCGGGGATCAGAATGGAGCGAACAATAACATTTCTTGGCTGTTTAGAAGGTCGCGCGCGCGTGACAGGTGTCGGTATTTGCTTATCACGGGCGTGTCGCACGAGGGGACCACCGCGGACAACTTTCGCTTCAGATCATTTGGTGAGGAGGTATGGCCGGTCAGTGAGGCCTTGTGGCCGGAAGTCTTCGTAGCAAACATTTGGTCGACGACAGGGTAAATAATTGTTGGAACGTGGTTCATATTGGTTATAAAGTCTCTTAGAAATATCGTCTCTCTGCTTGTCTTGTCGTGACAGGGGGCCGATAACAAAGCAGGATATGGTTTCTATCACTCAGAATCCACAGGAGATAGGTAAAAAAAGAGACGATGAGACAAATAAAGGAAGAACACAGAACTGGGAGTTTCTGAGACAGTCCAGGCTGTAGCGGTGACAAGAGCCGGCAAATGTGGCGCAAACGTCATCCACCTCACGACAGACAAGGTGTAGATCAATGACAGATATTCTCCGCTAACTTCAAGACAACGGACGTATATGTCTTACGAAATAAGAATAAAAGTTTGTTTTTTGTTCATTTACGTTTCACTTGGTGCTTTTAAGTTTAAAAATGAAAAAAAAAGAGAGACAATTTTTATATACCATAATAATGATTGGAAACTGTTTCATTTTTAAGCGTAGCGCCATAGCGTATTTTACAGAGTGTAGTGATATGTCCCATGGTGATATACCTACTGCTGATTCTGAGGACTTTATTATATCCAGCTTAAGGCCCTAAATGTATTCAACTATTTGGTCAGATTAAATTATTTTGTAAGGCAAAAGTTGAAAAGCTCGAGACTTTTGTTCTCAGCACAAGCTTTAAATAAATTTAGACAAGTATAAAAATGTCGGCTCAATTGAAAAATAAAAAACAAACACATCAATATCCATATTGGATGTAGAATATGGAAGTTCATGTTATAGAAGAAGAAAATATAATTTTAGAGCTCATTTAAAACACTTAAAAAGTAAAAAAAAAATACTTAAAACATATTTTTAATCTCTATAAAATTCAGATATTAAAATAAGAAAACAGTAAATCTGGCAACCCAGGTAGTAATCTAAGCCAGACGAAAGTAACCAACTTGGCGGGCAACTCAATTGTGGGTTCGTCTGATGAAATATAGGATGTCTTCTACTCGGAAATTAGGAGCGTCATCACCAATTGCCACGTCTGATTGACTCAAATAACCTCAATGTTTTCTTTAGCGCTATTTGGAATGAAAAAATAACCTTTTGATTTAATTTCCTCCGTCGGTTCCCACGTTAGATATCTTCTGCGATATTTATTAACTCATTTTCCCTCCATTTTTTATACCGATAATAATATCAAGTTTAATATTGTGGCTTTTGTGTTGTTTATTTGTTATTTTATTCTATTATATCGCGTTTATTTTTATTTTCTATTTTGTTCGAAAATATATTTCGAAATGAATTTTATTATAACCAAATATATAAGGATTTTTTTAATCATACGAAAATATAACAATTGAAACATTAAACAAGTTGAACACAGCAATTATTAAAACTATTAAATCAGAAATATATTCAAGGAAGAAGTACTTCATTTGTGAATATATTCATGTTTGTATAATAAACGTAATAATATTGGATATATTTTTATATATCATATGTATTTTATTATATAAAGATTTATGGAATTATTTCAATACAATATATGTATGTTTTGTATATTTTAGATGTATTTTTAATATTTCAAGATTTTTATTAGTTTCTGTTTTTGTTATTTTAAAATATATAAAAAGGGTTCGGGTTTATTGGCGTTCCATTGAATCTAAAAATTGAATAAGATATGCCTGGATCTATAAATATTTAAAATAAGGAAAATGTTTTTAAATATTTGAAAATATTTCTCCCTCCTTTATTAGTTTTATTCAGTTTTTTAATGTTTCTAGATAAAAATGTTACCTTTTTATTACTTAGATCCATGCATACCTTATTACATTTTTATAATAAGTTTTTAATTTTTATTTCATTTTTTATTTAAGGTACTATTACTCTCTATGTGTTTTAAAAATAGGAAAGCCCACGTAAAAACGTTACTGTTGAGATTAGAAAACAAATCTGTGAAATATGTTATGTTTTGACCAAGTTTTTGTTTGTTTTTAAAAAAGGGTAATGGCTTAAAGTAAGGGCTAAAACACTTCTCACACATTTTAAATTAGTTTGTTTAAACCTATCTTTGTATTTGAATAATAAATTTGTTTAAATTTATAAAGCTACATTAATGTAAAATTTAAAAAAACCTACACAACAGTTACTTCAGTTTTGAAATATTTCGTTTGGTTTATTTTCAAAATGACGAAAATGTCAATGATGTTCATCGAAACCTTAATGATGGTAAATATTTTATTTTAGTCTAGATGTCATTTTGTGCTAAAAATAAAAACTGAAAAAGGAAGAACATTATTTTCAATATATTAAATATTTTGTTTATTTTTAATGTTTATTGATCAATGCGTGCCTTGTCCAATTTATATATTTAATTGGAATGTCACTAAACACACCCAAACATTTATTATGTATTAAAATAAAGAAAAATATTAATTATAAAGTCGTAAAATATTAAAAATAGAAATCTAATATATTTTGAAAATATAGAAATTTAAAAGTATATATTTATAAAATAAAACGCTTATATTGGATCCAAAATATACCTAATGTATTCCTTCAAAAATAACTTTATTAGATGCCCAAAAAAGCACCCTAGCTTATGATTATCCCCCCAATATATGCAATATATTTAAATACAAAAAATATATTTTCCTTTTGGTATATTTCTAATATAAGTCTTTGTAATATATATTTAGTGTTCGAATTGTTTTTTTTTTCTAAAATTATAAATTTATATTATGCGTGGGGGGAATCAGTCATTTAGGTAGAGTTGGAAGTAATATACGAATATAAATTCTACAAGATTTACAACTAACAAAAGGCATTTTGTTTTATTTATTTTAAAGGTTTCATGAGAAAGATAAATTAGAAAAATATTTATATTCAAACTCTTTGAATTGAAAACAACAATTGGTGTCGTAACGTTGTAGTTTTCTAAAACAATTAAGTTTCAAAATTTAGAAAAAATATTTAACAATAATATAGAAAATGATCCTTAAAATGAACAAAAATCAATTTATGATACTATAAAATATTTAAATAGTTTAAAGCGTACATTCCAATTTAAAAACAATTTTAAAATGCTGTTGTAAAAGTCAAAGTCTGTGTTTAGTCAAAGGGATGCAGACGATAAGGTACTTTGCCGCCATATTGGTTTTGCGCTACTTGATTCCCCATTGAGACGCCTGGCCTAAAACAGCTTCTAAACTTGAACTGACGCTCTTATCTTGATGGTTTTTGAAATTGCTTTATTTTTGGAAAAGTTGAACCAAGATTTCAGAGAGGTTAAACATCCCGGCTTAGATTTCCTCTTATAAAATTTGTAATAATTTTTTTTTAGCAATGTGTATCTTATGGTAAATATTATCAAACAGCCTGTAGAGATATTATTTGATAACATTTGCCATAGAAACACATTTCCGTAATTAATTATGACCAATTTTAACGATAGATGGCAATTGAATTTAGAATTGTCGTTTACTTCCACTTATAGTAGCGAGCGAGTGTTCACTCAGATGTTCGAATATATCAAGATTTCACCCTGAGAAATAAATGGAACAGCATGCTTTGTTCCAACGGATGTGTTGTACTGTGGCCAGAACATAAAGGTGTTCCAATTTCTTGCTTGCTATACATCGGGAACAACCTCTTCAAGAGTTGAGACTAAAATTTATTTTTCAGTTTTATCAAACAAAAAAAGTGATAAAATATCTTTAAAATGAACTGACTTTAACACTTACTAACTCGCAAAAGTAATAGGCATCTTTACAAATACATCTGACAATTCATACGTCGGTCAAATACGATTAAAATATTGAAAAAAAAAATTGATTCTAAATCTTATCCCAATGTTGTTTATATTTATAACTGGTGCTGAAACATCAAACGAAGAAATACAATTCCAAACGACACTGCGGTTGCAAAGATGGCGACAGCGACAATAAACTTTTGAAAATTGATGAGTCCACATCTTGAATTGATTTTTATTGATGTTGATCTAAAAGAATTGTTGGCAAAATTAAACATTTAATAAAATCTAAACTATAGATTTAACCTTTTATAAACCTTTAAAAATTATTAAAAGCGCTTAATGTGTTTTTATAAATTATTTCAAAATCATTTTTAGTAATATCTTTTAATTAAAACCAACAGAAAATTATTCATATAAAATTATTTTCTATCATCATACAATTCCCGTATAGCTTCATCCTTCCCTGAGGGTAACTTGTCGTCTAGCCGTGTGTTGACGTCATCAATAAACATTTATTTACATAACTGCCTCTATGTAACTACCTAATTACATACTTCTATAAGCTGTAAACGTGTGTTGTTGTTAGAATATTGTACGTAGGTTCTACACATTGGGAGAATTAGGCTGCGGCGTGTGCTGGTTTATCGGAGGCTGGCATCGAGAATTGGTCAAATACAGCCGTTTGTCACAGGGAGGCCCTCACGTGAGGCCCTTACATCGTGAAACTGCTGATGGGTTGCGCCATTCAGCGGAATAATGGTAATCAAACCATATGAAAAACAAAACTAAAAGTGAAATTGTACTGGGATCAGGTTGATAAATTAATTTTAAAAAGAATTTCCTGATCGTGAAATTGAAAATTGTTAATACCTTACGTCATTATTCAGAATAAATATCAACAAAAAAATGAATAAAAATACAACAATAGTTTACATTTATTCCGACAGATGGAGCCGGCCATCAGCAACTTTCAGTTGCACAATCAGGAAATGCTTTTTTAAAATTATATTTTTTATTAAATCGTTTGTTTTTCTTCAGAATATCTGCCAAATATTTTCTTTATAAATCAATAAAAACCAACCAGGGCAGATAGCCCGCGTCAGTGTGGTGAAATCTGTGCCTTAATGACTGAAAAGTTGATAGTAGAGGCTTCCTGTTTGTGTGGGCGCAATACTCTGTGGAATTTTAAATAAATAAATCACTGATTCGTTGATATTTATTCGGATAAATGGAATAAGCCAATCAGAAACTTTCAGTTACACAATTAAGTGCCGGTAGAACTTCCACAGCTTGTACTTTATCGAACTTGTACTCTAGCTTGATAACTGTAGCACTCGCGGCAGTTTTCCTTCCAGTGCGATGACCAATACAAGCTCAATAAATGTCCCCTTTATCCAATGGGAATATAGGAAACTTTGTTAAACCAAGTTAAATAACTTGTACACACGGTCTAGCAGCGGTCGTTGTCAGAGTTTCCTGGTTATTCAACTCAGCAGACGAAAATGTGTCTCTAGAATCTGAATGAGAGAATGTTAGGGTTCGCGGATGTCCAGGCGTACACCATCTATATTATCTTTTGATGAAACGTCAATGTTCTGGAATTAAACGTATCACTATCTTTATATACAATATTTACTTTCAAAATAAAAAAGTAATTTATAAAAATGTTTTATTTTCTTTCTATATATTTCTATATATATATATTTAAAATATATACGCGCTGTAACTTCCAAGCGTATTTTTATATAATCAGATAGAATTTATCAGATAGAGAAATTAGATAGAACATCAGTAAGCCTTATAAATGTAGTTTTTCTTCAAAAGGGCGACAATGGGAGTCCAAACATCGAAATAAAGCATATATAAAAAAGAATATATTATAATATCATAAAATTCATTTATAATTCAATTATGAAGTTGTAATATACCTTATAATAATATTATAATATACTCTGTTTGATAAATTTATTTTTGATTGTTTGGATTTAGCAGCACTGTAATTATTGTTGTTGTTATGAATATATACAAAAGTGTATGTTTGACATTAGAAAGATATATAATTAAAATTTGTTTCTTAATTTGGTAAAGCATATTTATTTATTTAATCGAAGAGAGAGAGAGAGAGGAACATCACAATATCCAACCTGCAAATTATTTTTTTCTATAATGAAATGTTTTATTTTTATTATTTTCTATTTTAAAGCTATCGTGTGTAATGCGTCATTTGTATCTAGAAATATTTAAGGAAGATTTTGATAGATTATAGAAACAGATCTTGTGGTTTCAGTGAACTCGATAAAGTGCTTGGTATAAATTTGTGAAAGCATATTCATTTAAATAATATTCAAAGAACAGCCTCAATTCAATTTAAAATATTGTTCCTTAATAACTTTTAACGTATTCCATATTATTTTTTTTGCTATTTATTTATGAAATAAATAATTCAAATATGTTGAAGAAAAAAGGTATGTGAAATATTGTAACGTATTTTCGAATATTTTTGCAAAAGGTATAATTTGCCTATAGTTTTGATAAATTGTCTTTTATCTAACTTCACATTAAATATATATGGAAATATATTTAATGTATTTATAGCGGTATTAAATATTTATATGTTGGACTTTTATTTCTGCACAGAAAACTTAAATCCTGTAGAATATGTTGTCATTTTGAAATCGTAAATTGTTGATTATTTTTAAAATATAAAATTAACATATATAGCGGTTCTATTTAATAAATAAACCTTTTGCAAAACCTTTTTGTTAACCTTTAATATATTTTTATATAAAAGTAAATATAACGTATATTTATTAACTGTAATAATTTAAATAGTTGTTATTTTATATTTGCGTATATATATACTTAAATAGGTAGTTTTCTTAGCGTTTTTTTTAATAGTTTTTAATTTTATATTTTCATATATATGATCATTAATTAAAAAGACATATATTGGATTAAAAAAATCGTTTATTTTACCAATATTTCAGTTGGCTGAACGCCAACCTTTATCAAGGTGTTATAACATTATATATTGGTAAAATAAATGATATTTTGATCCAATATATGTCTTTTTAATTAAAGATTTATCTATGGATTGTTCTATTTTCAAAAAAGATATGATCATATAATTTAAGTTAATAGAATAAATTGTATTTTTATATTCGTTAAAGTCCTTATATAATATACGCATGTATTTTCAAAAAATACAAAATAGAGATAATTTATTATCAAATATTTTTTTTTTAGAAGAGTTTATAAAAATTATATTTTAGAAAATTTACGGAAATGTATTCTTTATTCAAGAAAATTTGAAAATATGTTTAACGCCACTTTTTATATTTGAAGGAAAGTCGTCTGCTGGATATTTAATACTCTGTTAAACATCTCGAATAAGAATGGCGATTGGCAGGAAAGTTTTGTAATTAAATGAAAAGTTAAATTGAGATGGAGAAAATTCTCCGTCCATACTTGTTCGCGTTTGGAAATTTATTTTGTTTATAGGTATATTATGGACACGATGCGTGTTATTTGTATTCTTTATGGCGTTTTGGCTATAACACGATTTGTTAAAATATAGATAAAAGTTATATGCACTCTCTAGAGTTATAGAGAAAATTCATGTAATCTTTAAGTTAGTGTGTGTTATATTTTAATAATTATATTTTGTTTTAAAAGTTTTATGTTGAAGAAATAAAGTGTTTCTAAAAGCAAATGATTGCTCAGTGAGTATTGGAGATGATCCATTTAATAGGATGGTATAATGGTGTTGGGAAATAAAAAAGCCAAAGTGGATAAAATTGAATAGTTAAAATTGTTTGATAGGGTTATACTTGAGAAAGTCCTTCGCTGCTCTGAGAGTTCTCTGCGGTACAAGTGCGCTTAGGCCTGAAGTGTTCTTGACGCGGGTACTCGAGAGCTACTTGAGGACTGCGGAGATATGCAAAGGTACTTACGTGCAAATCTGGGGTCCGTGGTGGACTGGTACCAGCTGCTGGACTGCCGCACGTGGTCACCATAGCCTCCGAGGTCCGGGGAGCCGTTGCAGTATTGGCCGGGGAAGGAGTTGGCGTGGGGCATGGCGTGCATGTAGTGGTTGCCGACGTTCATGGCAGAGCTTTCGACGGCTTTTTTGTAACTTTCTTCTAGTGGGCTCAGGATGTCGCTAACTGAAAACGGAGTAGAATGAGGGTGTCTAGGGCTAACGGACATGGCCTAGAGACTCCTCGGTGAAATCTCAAGTGCCCCCTCACGAAAAGGGCACTTAGGGGGCAAGAGCACGTCTGAGAGCTGGGACTACTTGCAGCAGGAGAGGGCGAGCTTGCGTCAATAGGCTGCTGGAGTGGCTGGTGGAGGAGGGCGAGGCGCTGGAGGGGGGGGGGAGGGGGGGTGAGCGCCAACGGGGCTCCACGCGCATGCGCCGCCCACACAGTAGGAGGAGCTATACCACGCCCGGCTGCTGGCTCATTCAAATGTTCCAATAATGCTGGTTGTGTAGTGGGGAGTGCTTACATGGTTTTTATCTCTTGTTGCTTGGCTTCAGGCGTCAACAGCCAGTATTGCCACAGGTACTTGTGCCTTAAAGTGGCTTTCTCCACACTTTGGAAACCTCTCTTCGAATATTTTGTTGATTGCTGGTTATCTTTCCCTTTGTCCCTTACTTGAACGAGGTGTGATGGCCCCTTCTTTCTGCACGTATTAGGTGTGAATAGCCTCTTCTTGCTGCACGTATTAGGTGTGGATAGCCTCTTCTTGCTGCACGTATTAGGTGTGAATGGCCCCTTCTTACTGCACGCATTAGGTGTGGTTAGCCCCTTCTTACTGCACGTATTAGGTGTGGATGGCCCTTTCTTGCTGCACGTATATTAGGTGTAGATGGCCCCTTCTTGCTGCACGTATTAGGTGTGGATGGCCTCTTCTTGCTGCACGTATTAGGTGTGAATGGCCCCTTCTTGCTGCACGCATTAGGTGTGGATAGCCCCTTCTTACTGCACGTATTAGGTGTGGATAGCCCTTTCTTGCTGCACGTATATTAGGTGTAGATGGCCCCTTCTTGCTGCACGTATTAGGTGTGGATGGCCCCTTCTTGCTGCACGTATTAGGTGTGGATGGCCCCTTCTTGCTGCACGTATTAGGTGCGGATAGCCTCTTCTTGCTGCACGTATTAGGTGTGAATGGCCCCTTCTTACTGCACGCATTAGGTGTAGATGGCCCCTTCTTACTGCACGTATATTAGGTGTGGATGGCCCCTTCTTACTGCACGTATATTAGGTGTAGATGGCCCCTTCTTGCTACACGTATTAGGTGTGGATGGCCCTTTCTTACTGCACGTATATTAGGTGTAGATGGCCCTTTCTTACTGCACGTATATTAGGTGTAGATGGCCCCTTCTTGCTACACGTATTAGGTGTGGATGGCCCTTTCTTGCTGCACGTATATTAGGTGTAGATGGCCCCTTCTTGCTGCACGTATATTAGGTGTGGATGGCCCCTTCTTGCTGCACGTATATTAGGTGTGGATGGCCCCTTCTTGCTGAAAGTATATTAGGTGTGGATGGCCCCTTCTTGCTGCACGTATATTAGGTGTGGATGGCCCTTTCTTTCTGCACGTATATTAGGTGTGGATAGCCCCTTCTTGCTGCACGTATATTAGGTGTGGGTGGCCCCTTCTTGCTGCACGTATATTAGGTGTGGGTGGCCCCTTCTTGCTGCACGTATATTAGGTGTGGATGGCCCCTTCTTGCTGCACGTATATTAGGTGTTGATGGCCTTTTCTTGCTGCACGTATATTAGGTGTGGATGGCCCCTTCTTGCTGCACGTATTGTGTATGGATGGCCCCTTCTTGCTGCACGTATATTAGGTGTGGATGGCCCTTTCTTGTTGCACGTATATTAGGTGTGGATGGCCCCTTCTTGCTGCACGTATATTAGGTGTGGATGGCCCTTTCTTGTTGCACGTATATTAGGTGTGGATGGCCCTTTCTTGCTGCACGTATATTAGGTGAGGATGGCCCCTTCTTACTGCACGTATATTAGGTGTGGATGGCCCCTTCTTGCTGCACGTATATTAGGTGAGGATGGCCCCTTCTTGCTGCACGTATATTAGGTGAGGATGGCCCCTTCTTGCTGCACGTATATTAGGTGTGGATGGCCCCTTCTTGCTGCACGTATATTAGGTGTGGGTGGCCCCTTCTTGCTGCACGTATATTAGGTGTGGGTGGCCCCTTCTTGCTGCACGTATTGTGTATGGATGGCCCCTTCTTGCTGCACGTATATTAGGTGTGGATGGCCCTTTCTTGTTGCACGTATATTAGGTGTGGATGGCCCTTTCTTGCTGCACGTATATTAGGTGAGGATGGCCCCTTCTTACTGCACGTATATTAGGTGTGGATGGCCCCTTCTTGCTGCACGTATATTAGGTGAGGATGGCCCCTTCTTGCTGCACGTATATTAGGTGAGGATGGCCCCTTCTTGCTGCACGTATATTAGGTGTGGATGGCCCCTTCTTGCTGCACGTATATTAGGTGTGGATGACCCTTTCTTGTTGCACGTATATTAGGTGTGGATGGCCCTTTTTTACTGCACGTATATTAGGTGTGGATTATCCCTTCTTGCTGCACGTATATTAGATGAGGATGGCCCCTTCTTGCTGCACGTATATTAGGTGTGCGTGGTAAGGACAAAATACTCAGGAGATAAGTTTCTTCATTAATTTATTAGGACATCAAGCTTTCGGGCACAGCGAGGCCCTTCTACAGGATCAATTGTATAAGAAAATGTGATACACTATATACACGAAGAATAAATCTGCATATGTATTATTAGAAATTAGTTGTAAAATTTGAAATAATCGGTAATACTTAGGATTTTTGTTTAAAAAGAACATCGAGACATAAGCAAATTAATAAAATATGTTAAGAAGAATGATATACGAATATTACAAGGTATTAAGATAAAGGCGTAATAAGACAGAAAGGACGTTCCTACGATTCGACGGAAACTGTGATAAAATTATGAGTATTTATAAGGTAAAACAGTTTAAAATGATATTAAAATAAATGAACAAAACAGGGAATTCATGGGGTACATCAATGGCTATTTATGTAATAAGCTTATATACGGCTCAGGTACATCAATATGTCTGTTTATACTATTATACCTCAGAGATAGCAAGGCCTCGACAACCAATCTTTTGTGTTTATGTGGTATATTAGAATAATGTGATCTTGGATTAGTTGTGTTGAAACTATGTCCTGTCTGTGAAATGTGCTGGACAATAAGTGATTTCGGATCGTTATGTCTGATGTTTCTGTCGTGTTCCTGTATTCTGTCTTTAATGTAACGGCTAGTTTCACCTACATAAACACTGTCGCAATCGTTGCATTTTATGGAATAAACAGCATTGTTTCTTTGAACAGTGTTCCGAGGCGTGTTGTTTTTAGTGATAGGGTTCCTTAAGATAGTGCCTATACTGGGAGTGTTGGAAAAGTAAGTGCGGATGCCGAAGTTCTTTAGTTCTCTAGCTATTTTTATGCTTTGCAAGGAATACGGTATTGTGCAGATGGATTTATAGTTGTCATATATCTTGGTGCGGGATGGGTTATGGAAATGCCTTAATATAAAGTTTTTAGGATAACCGGAGGACATTAAATTTGAAATTATGTTATTTGTTTCCTTTTGCTTTGACTCCTCAGTGTAACAGTGGGTATATATTCTCTTGGACAAGGTTCTTACAGTATTGATTTTATGGCTTAATGGGCAGAAAGATGAGAAATTCATATACATTGGGTTAAAGGTGGGTTTATAATAGACTTCAGTATTATATCTATTGCGTGTTTTTGTTATACGTATGTCCAAAAATGCCAAGGAGTCACATGTTTCAGTCTCGGAAGTAAAGTCTATGTCTTGATAGAAATTATTCAATGTGTTGAGTATATCATTAAAGGCGTTAATTTTGATTATAGCAAAGACGTCATCTATGTATCTAGACCAGATTAAAATGTCGTTAGGGAAGATATTAACTATACGTTTATCTATCTTGCGCATCACTATTTCTGAAAGGGGAGAGGATAATGGGCTACCCATAGGGGTGCCTTTGGTCTGTTTGAAGTAAGATTGGTTGAATTTGAAAATACTATGGCAAAGACTGATTTTGATAAGTGCAATGAGTTTGGAAATGGTGTCTGTGGGGCAACCTTGTTCAATTAGAAATTCTGTGGTGCAGTCTAAAATAAGCTGGTGGGGGAGACTGGGATATAAATTAACAACATCAAATGAGACCATGATGGTACCAGGTGTAACTGCTGTTTGTTGTAACTTACCTATGAAGACAGGAATGGAGGAAATGGTCGTCGGGGAGTCACTGTCTCTGAGCATCGGGGCCAGTATTTTGGCTAGATAAGTTGCTAACGGAGCTGCAGGGGAGAGGTGGTACGCGATGATGGGTCTTAGTGGGATACCTTCTTTGTGTAATTTAGGTAGGCCGTAAATATAAGCTTTTGACATTATATTGGACAAAAAATTTTTGCATTCTTCGGAGCTAATGATTTTCTTCCTCAGTAGATTGTTGATTTCTTTTTTAAAAGAAGAGGTTGTGGTATTCTGATCATCTATGGATATGGGGGTAAACGTGAGCGGATCAACAAGGATTGTGTCCATCTTGGAAATGTATTCGGCTGTGTTCATGATGACTGTAAGCGATCCTTTATCAGATTTGGTGATGGTTATATCTTTGTTCGTTGTTAGTGAGCGCAATACATTTTTGTTGATTTGGTAGGTATGTTGGGTTTGGTTGTGGTCGCTAAGGACTGCTGCGGTGTGCTGTCTGATTCTAAACTTCTCTTGATGATTTAAGCGGAAAAAGGACGATTCTACCCCTGCTATGATTGTTATGGCATCAGCTTTGGCTTGAGGTCTATATTTAAGTCCTTTAGATAATATGTTTATATGCTCTGTGGTAGGCTGGAAACTCGAGAGATTCACTATTGTTTGTAGGGCATTGTTCGGTGCGAGTTTGAAGTTATATTTTTTGGACCAATGTGTTAGTTTCTTATTATGTCTAGCTGTAATGGTAATATCTTGCTTTTTGATGTTTTCTGTGATTCTTCTAAGAAAATCAGCCATGTCTTGAACTGTTAAATGCATGGACAGGTGAAATAGGAGGCCTTTAACTGATTTTGTGAGGATACGAATGTGTGAAAAGCAACCTTTAGTGCGGGCTCGTAGCAGCTTAAAATGAGTTTCTGTGATGATTTTGGCAGAGTAGTGATTGCCGATCGGATCTTTCATTCGCAAAGATGGAGGAATGAATCCCTGATTTTCGCATATTTTGTTAAAGGCAAGATGCTTCTTCCATTTTGCCAACGCAAGTGATTTTTTGAGGAGGTTCTTCATGTAAAAACGTGTATCAGGATTCATAGCGCGACAAGCAAAATAACTGTATTTAAGATTTCTAAACGAGGTAAAATCTTCCCAATTACATGCGTGGTAAGGACAAAATACTCAGGAGATAAGTTTCTTCATTAATTTATTAGGACATCAAGCTTTCGGGCACAGCGTGGCCCTTCTACAGGATCAATTGTATAAGAAAAATGATACACTATATACACGAAGAATAAATCTGCATATGTATTATTAGAAATTAGTTGTAAAATTTGAAATAATCGGTAATACTTAGGATTTTTGTTTAAAAAGAATATCGAGACATAAGCAAATTAATAAAATATGTTAAGAAGAATGATATACGAATATTACAAGGTATTAAGATAAAGGCGTAATAAGACAGAAAGGACGTTCCTACGATTCGACGGAAACTGTGATAAAATTATGAGTATTTATAAGGTAAAACAGTTTAAAAGGATATTAAAATAAATGAACAAAACAGGGAATTCATGGGGTACATCAATGGCTATTTATGTAATAAGCTTATATACGGCTCAAGTACATCAATATGTTTGTTTATACTATTATACCTCTGAGATAGCAAGGCCTCGACAACCAATCTTTTGTGTATATGTGGTATATTAGAATAATGTGATCTTGGATTAGTTGTGTTGAAACTATGTCCTGTCTGTGAAATGTGCTGGATATTAGGTGTGGATGGCCCCTTCTTGCTGCAAGTATATTAGGTGTAGATGGCCCCTTCTTGCTGCACGTATATTAGGTGTGGATGGCCCCTTCTTGCTGCAAGTTTATTAGGTGTGGATGGCCTCTTCTTGCTGCACGTATTTTGTATGGATGGCCTCTTCTTGCTTCACGCATTAGGTGTGGATGGCCCCTTCTTGCTGCACGTATATTAGGTGTGGATGGCCCCTTCTTGCTGCACGTATATTAGGTGTGGATGGCCCCTTCTTGCTGCACGTATATTAGGTGTGGATGGCCCCTTCTTGCTGCACGTATTGTGTATGGATGGCCCCTTCTTGCTGCACGTATTGTGTATGGATGGCCCCTTCTTGCTGCACGTATAGTAGGTGTGGATGGCCCCTTCTTGCTGCACGTATATTAGGTGTGGATGGCCCCTTCTTGCTGCACTATATTAGGTGTGGATGGCCCCTTCTTGCTGCACGTATATTAGGTGTGGATGGCCCCTTCTTGCTGCACGCATTAGGTGTGGATGGCCCCTTCTTGCTGCACGTATATTAGGTATGGATGGCCCCTTCTTGCTGCATGTATATTAGGTGTGGATGGCCCCTTCTTGCTGCATGTATATTAGGTGTGGATGGCACCTTCTTGCTGCACGTATTGTGTATGGATGGCCCCTTCTTGCTGCACGCATTAGGTGTGGATGGCCCCTTCTTGCTGCACGTATTATGTATGGATGGACCTTTCTTGCTACACGTATTGTGTATGGATGGACCTTTCTTGCTGCATCAACAAGATGTGTCAATATGCCTATTTTTGTTGTAAAAAAAAAAAACACAATAAAAAGTCAAATACCTTTAAAAAATACATTCATCAATACAACGAACCTGTGAATTTTTGGATTTATTTAGGAGAGCGCATAAATAACAATTTTGGAAACTCGGACGCCAATAGTTCACCAGGCCTTCATCAGTCCAGGGGTGTTAGATCGGCGGTTGGTTGGGCAGCCGGTGACTCCTCCCTTAGCCGTCCCTGTATACAAGTTGTCCGAATTTTCCAAAACTGGTGTTGGGGCATATGCAAAATATAAATTTGCACAATAGAAATCCAATAAATACAATATGTCGATGCATTTTATAAATACATTTTAATGCATTGCTTTGATGCATCTGATAAATACACACGCACTCATGGACAAAACTTGAGGAAGTTCCATATTGTCAACATAAACCACCCCTTATTTGTTCATATAACGTCAGATTTCCTATATATGTAAATTTGAACGTTCTCCTCTTTAAAAAATTAATAAAATATAAAAAATATATTTAAAACAAAAGAGGCATTTCTTGACCGCTCTCACATGAGCATTTCTTGATTGCAGAGCGCCATCTAGTGGAACAGAAATTAACTAAATGTTCATTTAACTTGTTCCCTGATATTTGGCCAACCCTTTTATTTTATTTGGCCAACACCTGATCTTTTTTCTATATATTTTATTATTTTTTGCCTAAATATATACTAATCTGATCAAAAAGTTTCGACTCTTTGCTCATAAGTTAAAAAAAACTTTATTATTCTACCAAATTCAAATTGTCCCCTTCAAAGTAGCCCCGTTGGCCGCGATGCACTTCAGCCACCTTTTTTTCCAGTCGGAAAAACACCTCTGGTAGTCTGTTTTCGGGATCGCCTTCATGGCCTTCTTCGATTCCACTTTGATCTCTTCTATGCTCTGAAATTTCCGACCCTTTAACTTTTTTTTTTGAGCTTTCCAAAAAGGAAGAAGTCGCAGGGGACCAAATCGGGACTGTATGGGGGTTGGGGGAACACAGAAGTTGAGTGGTCCTGCAGGAACTTCGAGATTTTGAAGGCTGTGTGCGCCGGCGCGTTATCGTGGTGGAGGATCCACGACTTGCTCCTCCACAGCTCCGGGCGTTTCTGCCTGATCGCTTTCCTCAATCGCCTCAAAACTCCCAGGTAGGAGTCAGCAGTTATTGTAGAGCCTTGTTGTTGAAATTCATGATGAACGATGCCCTGGTAGTCGAAGAACACCGTCAACATGACCTTGACTTTGCTGGGAGCCTTCCTCGCTTTCTTTGGTCTCGGCTCATTTTTGAAGCGCCACTCCGATGCCTGTTGGGAAGTTTCCGAATCAAAGCCGTAAATCCATGTTTCGTCTCCAGTAATGACCCTCTTCAGCAATTCGGGGTCGTCGGTTGTCGCTTCGAGATTGAGACTGGCCGTTTCTTTCCGGGCGTTCTTTTGATCAAAAGTCAAATCTTTGGGAACGAGAACGGCGTTGAGTCTTCTCACTCCCAAAATGTCCTTCATTATCGATTGAGTCGACCCGAATGATATCCCTGCTTCTTCGGCGACCTCCCTGACAGTTATTCGTCGGTCTTCACGCACCAGTTCCAACACCTTGTCCACCTTTTCAGGCGTGGTTGATGTGGACGGTCTCCCGGAACGCTCGTGTTCGGCGGTCTGTTCCCGACTCTCCTTGAAGCGCTTGTACCACTCGAAAACCTGTCTTCGGCTCATGACGGCATCCCCGTAGGCTGTTTGCAACATCCAAAAAATTTCGGCACCCTTGAATCCGTTTTTCACACAGAACTTGATGCAAAATCGTTGATCCTCCATTTCGGTGACTAACGAAATCGAAGCACGGGCAAAATGGCTTCACTTCGAACGCGCTGTTGTGGCGCGTGATTTTTGAAAATTGGCAGGTCTCCAAGCCAAGGGCGACGATTGTGTTTGCCACAAACCGGGAGAAAATATATATAGTTTTCAGGATTTTATGAGCAAAGTGTCGAAACTTTTTGATCAGAGTAGTATGAAAAAACAATAGAAAAAATAAAAGATAAGTGGGTCAGGTGTTGATATTGCCACGTGGAAAATTAGGGAAGACAAAAACTTCAGGAGGAAACAAACAAAAGATAAGCTACGAGGGAAATATACAGAGTAGCAAAATATAAACATAAAAATTACCACTCTGTTAATAAAAAATAATAAACTTAATAAATACTTTGTTACAATATTAAAAATAAAGAAAGCATTTCTCTCTCTCTCCTGACCACGAACACATGTGCTTTTTAGATGGCAGAGCGCCATCTAGTGGAGCAAAAATAAATTAAACGCATATTTAACTTGCTCCGTGATATTTGGTCAACCCAATTTCTTGATAAATCAAGAAAAGCCATCCACGGACGCGTTTCGCGCTGTTGCCGCTCGTCAGCGTGGAGTAGGCTGTAACCACTGCGACCAAAAATATTTTTGGTTCGTGGATGGCTTTTCTTGATTTATCAAGAAATTGGGTTGGCATAATATCACGGAGCAAGTTAAATAAACGTTTAGTTTATTTTTGATCCACTAGATGGCGCTCTGCCATCTAAAAAGCACATGTGCTTGAGGTCAGGAAATGCCTTCTTTATTTTTAATAAATATATATTGGTTTGAAAATAGAGCAATCCATACTTAAATCATTAGATAGTAAAAATACATATATTGGATTGAATAAACTATTTATTTGCCAATATTTCGGCTGGCTGAATGCAATGAAATATTGTGTGTGGCAAATAAATCTTTAATTCAATCCAATTAACAAAATATAAAATATATAATCATGCTAAAATGTACAACTTCCGTGAGCCCACACATGAGAGTATGTGCATATCACTTTAATGGGAAGAAAGTTGTCCCGCAGTTCCACCAACGACCATCCCACGACGCTGATCACCATGATTGGTTCCATGATAGAAACTTTCTATTTATACATTTCTCACACCTACAATGTTGGGAATTAGGTAAAATGACATCTCCTGATCGTGCAATTAAGCGTTTATGATGACTAGCACCATCTGTCGGAATAAATAACAATCGTTAATTTTTTAATTATTCCAGAATTGACCAAATACCCATTTTTGATTAATCAAGGAAAGCTAACCACGGACATGTTTCAGGCTGTTAGCCCTCATCAGCGTGGTGCAAGCTGTACCTCAACGACCAAAAAAGCTGGTCTTTGGGGCATCCTGAAAAATCATGAAACAGGTATTTAATCCGGAAGGGCGTGAGACGGCCAAACAACTTCACCGTTTTACTATTTTTTCATAGTTTGGTGTTCTCACGCTCTTACGGCCTATATATATGTTTCCTGATTTTTCAGGATTCCCCAAAGACCAGCATTTTTGGTCGCTGAGATTCAGCTTGAACCCACGCTGATTATTTGTTCAACTGAAATCTGCTGATATCTTGCGCCATCTGTCGGAATAGATATCAACTAGGCGTTAGATTTATTCCAAGACCACTCTGACTAGGGCCAACAGCCCGAAACGCGTACATGGTTTTCTTGATTAATAAAAGAAAAAATGGATATTTGACCAATTCTGGAATAATAAAATATCGACGATATTTTCTCTCCGACCTGTGTTTATTATTCTAAGTAGAATGTTCCAGTACTATGGCGGTGGTATGGCGGATTACCGCTGGAAGCCACTGATGTCCCATCCAATATTTTTGTTTATCGCAGTTAAAGGACAGTAGGAAAATATTTTTATTTGACAAAAAGTTCGTGATTTAATAGTTTTGAATGTAATTCTACTGTCCTATAAGCTTATGTCCATAGTTTACTTGAAAACCATTTCTAAGATTCCATCCTTCAGTGTAGCATATAAAAGCAGAATGATCCAATACAGTATTAGAGCTCTGAGAAGCGGTCTGGTGGTTTAAATTGGCGAAACCGCTGGGAGGGTTCACCACTGATGAGCCAAGCCCTCCTAATATATTTTTTCATCGCAGTAAGGGCAGTGGAAGTTCGTTTTATGTATAAAAGAAACATTCGCGCTTTTAAATCCTTTTATTTTATATGTATAGATGGCGCGTTATTGCTTTGTGTTAATAGTTTTATTTCCTAAATAACTTCCCAAATCTCCATTAGTGAAGCGGCCTGGCAGGTTAGGTTAAACTGGCGAAACTGCGGATAACTGACGAGCCAGGTTCTCCCAATCTCACCGCAGGATTGTTGGCCAATGGGAGAATCAGCGTTTGAACAATTCCAAGTATTGATTAGGGCCGGGAGGTGGCGATCGGACTGAAGATCTTTGGAGACAATTGAGGCCACCGGGCGAGCTGGAGCAGGGATTTACCAACTGGGGCCGTGACGGCGGGGTGACAAACCTCAGGTACTTTGTTCCAAACAATTCCATTTAATTTACAGGAAAGAACTGAGAAGCTCGCAGAATGAGAAAAAAAATTCTGACATGTGCCAAAATATTTGAAGATCTGTATGAATTTGTAATTAGGAGAAACCACACCAAGATGCTCTGCGGTGAGGACCCGATTTGTACCTTCTGTAATTCAAAACTAAAAATGAAATCACTCACTATATTTTTGATTGCTCTCCTCTGAAAGAAGAACCTTTATGCTCAAAACTGGGCAACTCTGTGCTTCACTTCCATCAATAATTGACAATATGACCCAGAATAAGTATATTGCTACGGAGTTTTATGGTTTCCACAAGTCCGTATCTCAGAAGAAGGCCAAGTGACACTCACTCCTCAATTTCTTACTGCTACTCTTTTTGTGTTGTTTTTTCTTGCTTCCCTCTTTCTTGTTTTTTTTTCTTTTTCTTCTGTATATATCGTTATTTCCTTTGTCTCACTGCTTTGTTCTTATGCATACCTCTGGTGAATCCTGTATAGGGTCAGTGACCCTAAATAAAGGCTTTGTTGTTGTTGTTGTTGTTGTAATTAGCAGAGAGAATTGTCAGAGATTTAATATCACTTTGGTAAATCTATATATATATATAAATGAATGTCTGTCTGTGTGTACTCTATAGATTCAAAAACCGTACATCCAATCGCCGTGAAAATTTGGGATATTATTAGGCATATCCCCGGAAAGGTTTTCGAAAAATAATATCTTGAATATCTTTAATATCCTTAGAGTTATTTAAAGATTTGTAGCTTTAACTCGCAAGCAGCGCCACCTTGCGACGGAGATAGGCTTAGGTCTGCCCCACCCCGTCGAGAGAATGGATTCGTCCGGCCGCCGGCCGGATGGACAGTCCAAGTACCCACCGACCAATCAGGGCAGAGTTGGTGACACAGCTGTGCCAAGTAGACAAGAAAAAAAGCCTCGCGGGAGCTTGCCCAAGATGACCTCCGGGAACTTCGTCCATCTTCCATAAACGACCATGAATTTATTCATCCTTATCGAGTATTTTTCAAGGGACCGGGGAAAAATGTTCACTAGATAAAACGATGATTTTGTAATGTAGAAAATTAGGAAAGACAAAATTCAGAATGACACGGCACCCAGGGACCGGGAAAAAATGATCACTTTATCGAGAGATTCAAATTTACGAGTTTCAAATTATCAAAATATATATATTTCTTTTTATAAGTTTATAGAGAATTGTTTTAACAAATGTTCGTTAGACAAACCTTTACTCGGGTACCGATTAATATTAATTTTATTCAACTTATCGAGTATTTTTCAAGGGACCAGAACAAATTTTTCACTTTATCGAGAGATTCGTTAGACAAACCTTTACTCGGGTAAAACACGGGCGAAGCCGGGTACATCCGCTAGTATATTTATAACTATCATTCTAACCTGAAAGGATCAGGTTTTTAATCTATCTTGTCGTTTCTTTTTTCCTTGCATAGAGGGATCTATAGAACTGCTCCAATTTAACATTTGACGCAATTATTCCCGGCGTTTTGTTGTTGTTGTATTTTTTTGCTTATCCCTAGTACACGTGGTACAGGCCATAATAATCATGGTGGGTAGTTAGCGACTGCTTTTACTGTAAGCGCACCACATGTCTACACATGTGAAAAGCAGTTCGACTTTGCACTTACAAATGTGCCAGAGCTCCGTTTGGTTACTTGCACTCGCTGGTGGGGTTGGACTTTTGCAAGAATCGGGGGCCATTGGATCATTTTTTTTAAAAAGAAAAAAGTGTCCAATGCGGGAATCGAACCCGGGTCTTAGTGGTCGAAAACCAAACGGTTTAACCAGCCTTCCACCGACCCCCAGTTGTTGTTGTTTTATAAATAAAATAAAAATTATTCTGCTACATTATTAGCAGTTTTTGATTCTTTTATCTTGGGTCCTCGCGCGATGCCAGAAATAAAATTAAAAAAAAAAAGACATATTCTGACCTCTCACATGTGCTTTTTACATGGCAGAGCGCCATCTAGTGGAACAGAAATCAACTAAATATTGATCTAACCTGTTCTCTGATATTTGGCCAACCCATTCTCTTGATAAATCAAGAAAAGTCAACCACGAACGCGTTTCGGGCTGTTGGCCCTCGTCAGCGTGGTGCAGGCTGTACCTCTACGACCGAAAATATTTTGGTCCCAGAGGCTTCTTGAGAAATCAAGAAATGGATATTTAAGGCCAAATTTGAGTAAATACGCTTAACATATAATTAAACAATAATTTAAAAAAATAAATAATAAAAAAGATTTTAATACCAACACCTGACCTTTTTATTATTTTATTTTTTATAATACAATATAATGCGGCTTATGATTGTAGAACGACATTTTAAAATGATCCCGCATGTGTTTCTTTTGAACGAAAAATCGAAATTTATTTTAAGGAGAAATAACGAGGTATGAAAGGATGAATTGTAATTATTTTATTTTGTATTTATTGTATAATTATTATCATTATATTGTATTATAAATTACTTTATATAATATTTACGAGCGGAAAAATATGTCCAGGGTAGCCTAGTGGACATGGCATCTGCCCGGTAAGCGGAAACATTGTGGGTTCGATTCCCATCCCTGGACACTTTATTTTTCCGTTTATCATTACTCTTCACAATTCATCCTTTCATACTTCATTCCTACGGTTAGAAATAATCGTTATTTCTCCTTAAAATAAATTTCGATTTTTCGTTCAAAAGAAACACATGCGGTATCATTTTATTTTTTAATTTTCACATAAAATAAAATATCAAACACAATATAACAAAGCTTCTCTGTGAATTATGTTATTCTCGGCAGACGAGATGGTGACCTTGCCAAATGTTCCTTAGTGATTCCTGGATCTCACTTATAAAGTTTTTTTTTTTTTTTTAACTTAATAACTTTTTATTTTTCGAGGCACACAAAAACATTTAACTATCTTCTGATCGTGCAACCGAGAGTTGCTGATGGCTTGCGCCATCTATCGGGATAAATATAAACTAATCGTTGATTTTTTTAAATTATATATTACAGAATCTTTAATTAAAAAGACATATATTGGATCAAAATATCATTTATTTTACCAATATTTCAGTTGGCTGAACGCCAACCTTTATCAAGGTGTTATAACATATTAAATGTGTGTCAACAACAAACTCAGAACCACATAACGTCAATAGAATTAAGTTTTAAAAATATTTTTGCTTAATTTTCAATGGGGAGGGAAAAATGATATATAAATTTATATTATGGACAAAATAATTTTGTAAAATAATGGTGTGAATATTTTGACTATTAACAATAACACCTATTTTATATTTATTTGTACTATGTGTAAAAATATTTTTTTAATACAAAAATAAAATAAAATAACAAATTATATATAAAAGAAATGCTGAACTAAATTATTTTTATCGAAAACACAAAGCGCATAAAACTATATTACAGAATATATTATCCAAGTACCCTTTCTTGATTAAACAACAAGAAGAGCTAACCATGTATGCGTTTCAGGCTGTTGGCCCTCGTCCGCTGGAATAATTTTAAAGTTTATATTTATTCCGACAGATGGCGCAAGCCATCAGTTGCACGATCAGAAGATCGTAATATGTTTTTGCCTCGAGCAAAAAAAAAATTTTTTTTTTTCGGATTTTTTAAAATATAAACAAAAATGAACTTTATAAGTGGACTCCTAGTAAGGAACATCCAGGAGATGTGTTCTTCTGTCCACTTGGTCCCAGTGCAATTTCACTTTTGTACTTTCATATTGAACGGTTAGAATTCTTTGATCAGAATCAACAACAAGTCTCCAAGTGTCTTGATTCTGATATTTTACAATACAATATAATGCGGTTTGTGATTGTAAAACGACATTTGAAAATTATCCCGCATGTGTTTCTTTTTTCAACGAAAAATCAAAATTTATTTAAGGAGTTATTTAATCGTTATTTCTCCTTAAATAAATTTTGATTTTTCGTTGAAAAAGAAACACATGCGGGATAATTTTCAAATGTCATTCTGATATTTCTTCACATGTTATACGGTCTGTTTCTAGGTTAGTTGCCACAAAGACTCCGAGGTTCTTCTTTGTTGTTGTTGTGTTGTGTTCGGCTACTCAACTTCCTTTATCAAGTCAGGGATTGGCACGTTTGGTTTTAAAACGGCAGTTCAGCTTTCATGCCGTTCGGCTTGTGTGACCAGATCGTGTGTTGTCCCGAGTGTTGGTGGTAGAGAATTGTAACGGGCGCTAGAAATGGCTAACATGTGAATAATTAGCATACAGAGTTTATAAAAACTTATGTAAATAACTAATCCTATAATTAAAATATTGATATGCAAATAAAATCAGTTGGTGTCGTGTTCATAGACGCCGCAGGTATCCATCCAGCTGGGCTCGTAGACGTAGCGGCATTCTCTCCGTGTAGTGAGCAATGTAAGTAGAACTTCTACCTGTAGTCGACAATTCCATTCTTGGGTCAACAAAGATATCTATTTACAAGTCTTAAGTTCTGAGGTGAGACGAGATAACCTTCTGATGTCTGGACTCTGCTGTGTTGGGGAAGTCTCCTCGACTGTATGTAATTGTGTACATTGTCTCTTTGTTTATAGTTTGCACTTTACTCTCTATAAGTATCAACACTGAACTGAGAGATCCTGTCTGGAGGAGGACTCTGCTGTGTTGGGGAAGTCTCCTCGACTGTATGTAATTGTGTACATTGTCTCTTTGTTTATAGTTTGCACTTTACTCTCTATAAGTATCAACACTGAACTGAGAGATCCTGTCTGGAGGAGGACTCTGCTGTGTTGGGGAAGTCTCCTCGACTGTATGTAATTGTGTACATTGTCTCTTTGTTTATAGTTTGCACTTTACTCTCTATAAGTATCAACACTGAACTGAGAGATCCTGTCTGGAGGAGGACTCTGCTGTGTTGGGGAAGTCTCCTCGACTGTATGTAATTGTGTACATTGTCTCTTTGTTTATAGTTTGCACTTTATTCTCTATAAGTATCAACACTGAACTGAGAGATCCTGTCTGGAGGAGGACTCTGCTGTGTTGGGGAAGTCTCCTCGACTGTATGTAATTGTGTACATTGTCTCTTTGTTTATAGTTTGCACTTTATTCTCTATAAGTATCAACACTGAACTGAGAGATCCTGTCTGGAGGAGGACTCTGCTGTGTTGGGAAGTCTCCTCGACTGTATGTAATTGTGTACATTGTCTCTTTGTTTATAGTTTGCACTTTACTCTCTATAAGTATCAACATTGAACTGAGAGATCCTGTCTGGAGGAGGACTCTGCTGTGTTGGGGAAGTCTCCTCGACTGTATGTAATTGTGTACATTGTCTCTTTGTTTATAGTTTGCACTTTACTCTCTATAAGTATCAACATTGAACTGAGAGATCCTGTCTGGAGGAGGACTCTGCTGTGTTGGGGAAGTCTCCTCGACTGTATGTAATTGTGTACATTGTCTCTTTGTTTATAGTTTGCACTTTATTCTCTATAAGTATCAACACTGAACTGAGAGATCCTGTCTGGAGGAGGACTCTGCTGTGTTGGGGAAGTCTCCTCGACTGTATGTAATTGTGTACATTGTCTCTTTGTTTATAGTTTGCACTTTATTCTCTATAAGTATCAACACTGAACTGAGAGATCCTGTCTGGAGGAGGACTCTGCTGTGTTGGGGAAGTCTCCTCGACTGTATGTAATTATGTACATTGTCTCTTTGTTTATAGTTTGCACTTTACTCTCTATAAGTATCAACATTGAACTGAGAGATCCTGTCTGGAGGAGGACTCTGCTGTGTTGGGGAAGTCTCCTCGACTGTATGTAATTGTGTACATTGTCTCTTTGTTTATAGTTTGCACTTTACTCTCTATAAGTATCAACATTGAACTGAGAGATCCTGTCTGGAGGAGGACTCTGCTGTGTTGGGGAAGTCTCCTCGACTGTATGTAATTATGTACATAGTGTCTTTGTTTATAGTTTGCACTTTACTCTCTATAAGTATCAACATTGAACTGAGAGATCCTGTCTGGAGGAGGACTCTGCTGTGTTGGGGAAGTCTCCTCGACTGTATGTAATTGTGTACATAGTTTCTTTGTTTATAGTGTTCCCCCATAATGTATATCCCTTAACTTTTATGTGTATCATTTTTACCTTTGAGAGATGTCAATAAGATATCTACAGACTTATCTACCGTAGTGAGATAACCAAGTAATCCTGATTTCTATGAAAAACAGACACTTCGGCCAGTTGGAGTTTTTTATTTTCTCAACGTTTCGACAAAAATCTTTTATCTTCGTCAGGAGAAGTAAATAAAAATAAAGCATTTGACAAGGCGTTAAAAATTGTTAACAATTTAACAATAAAAATTAATAATTGTTAACGCCTTGCCAAATGCTTTATTTTTATTTACTTCTCCTGACGAAGACAAAATATTTTTGTTGAAACGTTGAGAAAATAAAAAAACTGGCCGAAGTGTCTATTTTTTATATAAATATGAATTTCGATGCACTAGCGCACCATCTGTTATCAAATTACAAAACTATTTTAGACGCGTAATATTCTTTTTAAAATAAAACAATTTCTACTGCCCTTACTGCAACGGAAAAAATTAAAGGGAGGGTCTGGCTCATCAGTGGTGAATCCTCCCAGCGGTTTCGCCAGTTTAATCTACCATACCGCTGTTATATTGCATTTTTGGAACTTCCTTTTATAGTGATACTGATGCTTGACTCTTCGAATGGGCATTTTTCCATTGCAGTAAGGGCAGTAGAAATTGTTTTATTTTAAAAAGAATATTACGCGTCTAAAATAGTTTTGTAATTTGATAAATATGAATGCCGGCCAGGCAGCCTCTATCTTTACAATAAGTAATCCTGATGTACATCTGATCTTAGAGCCGAGAAGCCGAGAAGCGAAATCCTGATGTAGACATTAACCTTCCATTACCGTAACTATGTTGGCCTAAATTGGCCAAAGAGTTCAACGTACAGCTTCAGCTTCCTATTTGCACCAACTGGTGTGTTGGAATCCGGGTGATCCGCAGAGCTATTGCCAGCAGATTGGCTGGGCGGGGAGGTTGCGTGATTGCTTGATTCCACCGCCTTCAACCCAGGTGTCGAGAGGCCGGAGCCACACAGGCTGCGCAGTATAATTCATTAAGTTTGGGGCTCAGCTGTAACTTGGAGCCCCACAATTGGTAGCCACCCACGCGGCCACCCGCGAGAAGACAAATAAAGACGACCCCCTGCTTAACCCTTCCGAGCTGCATACTTATCCGGGGAAGGCAAACATTGGCCCAGCGGTTCAGCGACCGCCACTGTCTGGGGACACACCTTCGGCACTTTACATCACATCTTGAGGAAATCCAGATTCCGAGATATCCATTTGATGTTCGAGGGATATTCCCTGGTCGATAGAGATTTTAGAAATTATCGGTGATGAATATTCTTATCTGAAGTCTTCGTATTCTGTTCCATGCAGCGAGGAAGCCATCGCAGAAAACCCCGGTGGCTGCAACATGGTCGATGTTTGGGTCGTAGACTTGACATCGCTGCTCAGTCGTTACCGCGACGTCGTAACATGTGCAATGTCAAATATGTGCAGTCAACGTCAGTATCGTCCTTCGTACATTGGATACTTGATTTACATCATTTGGAATGTCTGCTGTAGATGCTCCCACCTCTGTGCCGGCTGACTGTAGTCCCGCTTAGGTTGATCAAGTTGTTTGGCCGTTGTGGCAATCCCAGATACAATTCTTTATTCACAGCGACGTTTCGACGAATACCATTCGCCAGAGTCCCAACTAAGCATGAAAAGACGTGAACCATTGATAACATTTGATGTCTTCCCGACGTGAATTTTATTTGAGATTATGATAAAAGAAAGAAGATAGTTAATGATACTTGGTGAAAAACAAAGATTTTCTTCTGGCCGAGGTGCTATGAGAACAGCAAGTATTGGCGAGCGGCCAGAGCAAACTTCTACGTGGAAGCTGCAAATAAACTTTACAACTTGGAGTTCTGCAGAAAATCGGAGGTTCTTCTGTGATTTCTTATGTTAATACAAAGCAGTAATGCGCCATCTATATAACGAATGTTATACGCGAATGTTTTAAATCAAACTTCTACTGTCCTTACTGCGATGGAAAATATTTTTTATGTCAAAGCGACAGGCGAGTGTCTGGTCGCTGTTGAGGCGTTAGTGAGGTCGGCCACAGCGTGGCTAGCTTCTTCCAGGAGGTTTCTCCACTGTAGTGTAGGAGATCTACAAAGTTCTTCAGTTTCTTGCCATTGTTCAAACAAGATATGAAGTCGAGACAGACGATAACTGAAGGTCGTCTGACAACGATTCAATCCCCAGCCGTGCCGAGGCTCCAGAAATGTGATTGTTGCTATAACACCCATCCCCATTTTAAAAACTTTTATTTAACTCGATTTCATGAATCATTGTTTTTCTGCAATTTTTAAAACAAATATAAGTAAAATGAAAATAAAGCCATCCAGGGATACATTTTGTCATACCTATATATATTTATACGCTGATGGACAAAACTTAAGGAAGTTGTACCTTTTACCATGTATATCGGGATTTAGACAATAACTCTGAAATATATTGCAGTGACCTTTATTGAAGACACACGAGATAACCAATATACACTCATGGACAAAACTTAAGGAAGTTGTACCTTTTACCATGTATATCGGGATTTAGACAATAACTCTGAAATATATTGCAGTGACCTTTATTGAAGACACACGAGATAACCAATATACACTCATGGACAAAACTTAAGGAAGTTGTACCTTTTACCATGTATATCGGGATTTAGGCAATAACTCTGAAATATATTGCAGTGACCTTTATTGAAGACACACGAGATAACCAATATACACTCATGGACAAAACTTAAGGAAGTTGTACCTTTTACCATGTATATCGGGATTTAGGCAATAACTCTGAAATATATTGCAGTGACCTTTATTGAAGACACACGAGATAACCAATATACACTCATGGACAAAACTTAAGGAAGTTGTACCTTTTACCATGTATATCGGGATTTAGGCAATAACTCTGAAATATATTACAGTGACCTTTATTGAAGACACACGAGCTAACCAATATACACTCATGGACAAAACTTAAGGAAGTTGTACCTTTTACCATGTATATCGGGATTGTGGCAATAACTCTGAAAGATATTACAGTGACCTTTATTGAAGACACACGAGATAACCAATATACACTCATGGACAAAACTTAAGGAAGTTGTACCTTTCAGCATGTATATCGGGATTGAGACAATAACTCTGAAAGATATTACAGTGACCTTTATTGAAGACACACGAGATAACCAATATACACTCATGGACAAAACTTAAGGAAGTTGTACCTTTCAGCATGTATATCGGGATTGAGACAATAACTCTGAAAGATATTACAGTGACCTTTATTGAAGACACACGAGATAACCAATATACACTCATGGACAAAACTTAAGGAAGTTGTACCTTTCAGCATGTATATCGGGATTGAGACAATAACTCTGAAAGATATTACAGTGACCTTTATTGAAGACACACGAGATAACCAATATACACTCATGGACAAAACTTAAGGAAGTTGTACCTTTTACCATGTATATCGGGATTGAGACAATAACTCTGAAAGATATTACAGTGACCTTTATTGAAGACACACGAGATAACCAATATACACTCATGGACAAAACTTAAGGAAGTTGTACCTTTCAGCATGTATATCGGGATTGAGACAATAACTCTGAAAGATATTACAGTGACCTTTATTGAAGACACACGAGATAACCAATATACACTCATGGACAAAACTTAAGGAAGTTGTACCTTTCAGCATGTATATCGGGATTGAGACAATAACTCTGAAAGATATTACAGTGACCTTTATTGAAGACACACGAGATAACTAAGTGTGAACAAAATTGCTTCTGTCTCCATAAAAAAACAGACCACCTGCGACATCAAAGACTTTCCAACTCCTTAAGTTTTGTCAATGAAACTATTGGTTTTTAAGTTTCACCAAGATATTGTTATCTATTCTTAGAAGACAGAAGAACATTCGACAGAAACACAGGTTCCTGTGCATAATGTTAGCTGGGAATGTGGCGTTTGTCACATGACAATATGCCACATGTACAAGTGACATGGCTTTGCACGCGTCGCTTGACCATCGTCCAAACGCACAGAGAAATGAACGGAATATAGAGGTTTCGGTGAAGAACGTTCTTGAGGGTGAAATGAGATGTTAGAAATAAGAAGAAATGGACTGGGGAGATAGAGAAGTATGATGTCTCCAAGAACGGGACCTGCTCGAATGCAGAGAAACTGGCGATGACATTCATGCGCATGGTGCATGTTTTGTGCAAAAAAAAAAAACTATATTAGAAAACGGAAGCTTGACGCGGGATGGCAGCTGGAGATGTGCAAATAGATTGCGCCACACGACAGCTGCAACCCTCGCCTTAATTTGCACCAAATTCTTCCACAGCAGACGATCCCACTAACCTACTACATAAACCCAGATTCCGACACACCCTGCTCCTTTTTATACCAAACTCAATTTCGTTTTTATTAATTTTCTAATAACTCGCTCCCCCATACCATTTTTTCTTCAAATATTTGGCTTCGTTTTATTAGATTTCTAACGTCGGCACAATAAGAGAGGAACAGAAAAAAAAAAAGGTAGGCAACACGGGTAATATTTATTCACAGAAGGGAACGGGGACAAATATCTTCTTATGCTTGATCAGTGAGTGGAAATCTTTAACGTTTTATTGCTACTTTTCTTACCATATAAAAAACATACTTTTCTTCTGCAATACTTCAAAATTACGTCCTTCCTTTTTCTCGCAAGGTTATTCTTCTGATTTTTTTTATTCCACCTAGATTTATTCTTGAAGATTCTTCCTTCCTTTCGGGAGATGAGGTCATCGGATCTTCTGCATGATTTATCATAAAGTCGATGCTTTTTGAAGCATTTCTTTCCCATCCTCACCCCCCTCTGCGGTCGGAAGGGGGCCTTCAACAGTTATCGTCGATTTCTATTCCCCCCCGCTCACGCCTCACTTCCAGTGTACGCGTCTTAAAGAAGGGGGGATTGAACAAACGATTGTATCGTCCGTATTATCAATAATTTGGATGTGATTTCGGCGTAGGTGGCCGCTCGGTGCTTTGACAATCCCCTTCATCCGTTTTCTTCTTCTGCTTGTTTAATAATGGGAAAGTGGGGGAAGTTCCTTAATCCCTGACATCACGGATTTCTACTCAACTGATTAAAGAGGATAATCTATGAGTTTTTTTTTGTCACAGGATGTTGCAATTGACTTGTTGACCGGATTTACACATTGAGTTTCAGAATATTCGCTTACCCTTTCTAATTAGGTGAAATACATTAGTCTGTGGTTTAGATTGAGTATATTGATTTTGTTTCGAAATTATTTTTATGTAAGTATATAAATCTGTATCATTATACATCAGACATTATAAACCTTTTTTAATTTTTTTATACTTTAAAATAATTAAATCATTTTTATATACTTAATAATTTTAATTAATTAATATCGGTTCAAAATCACATTATTAGGTACCGCTCAACAAGAGCAACCTAGTTCATGATAATTGAAACAGTGAATAATATATGAAGGTTATTCATATATTAAACAAAATTTCAATGCGGGATTCAATCCCGGTTCATGACTGTCGGGAATCGAGGGAGTTACCCACTCGTCCACCGACTTTTTATATGTTAATTAATTTATTCCCATTTTTGAACAATTCGAAACTCATTTAATACAATTAAAACTATATATTTAACTAATTATTACAAAAAAAAAAGGAGTGCAATTATTTTTATGCAAAATTAGAATATTGGTTTTTAACTTTTTATTAGACAATTTTAATTTATATTTAGACATTTTTCATTTTTAATTTAGATACATGGACTTTTCTATAAAAAGTCCAGGTGTCTAAATTAAAATGAAAAATGTCTAAATTAAAATGAAAAATGTCTAAATTAAAATTGAAAATATCTAAATAAAATTGAAAGTGTTTAAATTAAAATGAAAAATGTCTAAATATATATTTAAAATGTCTTATTAAAAGTTAAAAACCTATATATCACACGATACAATACGTGAATTGTATTTCAATATTTTTAATTTAAAAATTGCACAAAAATATATATAGGTTTTAACTTTTAATTAGACAATTTTAATTTATTAGATAATAAAAGACATATTGGATTTAATAAAATATTTATTTTGCCAATATTTTATTAAATCCAATATATGTCTTTTATTATCTAATGAATTAAGTATGGATTGCTCTATTTTCAAAAAAAAAAAATTATATTTAGACATTTTTCATTTCAATTTAGACATTTTTCATTTTTATTTAGACATTTTCATTTTATTTTTTATAGAAAGTCCATGTGTCTAAATTAAAATGTCTAAATTAAAATGAAAAATGTCTAAATATAAATTTAAATTGTCTAATTAAAAGTTAAAAACCTATATATCAATAAGATCTATAACGCATTAATGAAGGCTATATCAAAGAAATATGTTGAAGAAATTGTGAAGAGAAAGTTTACCTTGGAATTTTAAAAAAAGTTTTAATATTGTGCAAGGAGAGAGGAGAGCTACTTATGTTTCGCTCGCAATATTTTTATTAGAAAAATAAATGTTAGCAATTTCTCAAGAGCAAGAAAGTAAATGTTTCTTACTAGAGAAGTATTAAGAATATTTGACATTAATCTATTTAATCTTTGCTGTTACTGTGATGCCGACAAGCATGGAACAATAATACATTTTTGATATAATTTAAACACAACACCCCACATGCATTTTAATAAAGAATAATGCAAAATAAAGATATAATAATTCATTAAATATGGTTATTAATTGATTAAATTGGATATAGGAATTCGTGCGCAAATTTGAAAAGTATTTTTTTTTATAGTTTTATATATGAGCGTAATGTATTAAAACGTATAAAAGGTTTTAAATAAAATATAAAAGTTTCTATAACGCACACACACTAAATGAACCAACTTTTACAATTTAGTTATCAATTATTGAAAATACCTAAAATAAATTCTATTAATATCTTGTTCCAATGGTTACAAATTCTAATTAAATTTTATTTTCTATGAATTATAGGATTTCAATTTAGCATCATTGGAAATAAAACAGAAGATTATGATGTTTTGATAAATATTAAGATAGAAATAAATATGTAGGTTATATTTTATAATCTTTGGTGAAATATAATCAAGAGAAGCCTTTTTCTTAATATTCAGTAAGTTTTTATTTTATCACAAATTTAATAAAAACATCTTTTTAAAGCATTTTGATTTAAATGAGGCAATTTAAATGATTTTAAATATATGTATTCCCTTTATATTTTCATGAATATTTTTATTTAAAAACCCTCACTCTCAAAACCATTAGCATTTAATTGGTTTAAAAGATTAGTATTTTATATATATAATGTTTGATTAAAAAAGCATATGTTGTATCAAAATATCATTTATTTTATCAATACCAATGATATTTTGATCCAACATATGCCTTTTTAATTAAGGATTTATTTATGGATTGCTCTATTTTAAAAAAATATATAAAATGTATTTTAATATTTATATAATTTAAATAAAATATATTGTGCAGATTCAAAATACCATTTATTTTTTAAACTAACAATTTTAATCTCTCCATTAAAAAATATCATATTCATGTTATATATATCCAGGTTCTCTTACATATTTTGCATTGTATTCCTTTTTTTAAGTGCATGTTTTTAAAATTTTATTTTCCCTCAATTATATGTTTTAAAAGTATTTAGGGAGAAATTTAGTAGAAAAATTATTAGTCAAAGAGTTTAAATATTATATTAAATGTATTGATTAGACTTTTTTTTAATCAGAAAATAGCAAAATAATTCTTCACACACACATAATATATATATATATATATTTAATTAAAAAGACATATATTGGATCAAAATATAATTTATTTTACCAATATTTCGGTTGGCTGAACGCCAACCTTTATCAAGGTGTTATAACATTTTAATGTGCCATTTATGGATTGCTCTATTTTCAAAATCGCTTTGGGTTTTGGGTAAACATTTTAGCTTAACATTTTATTTTATATATATTTTGTTATTTTTATTTATTTTTTATACGAAAAACCTTTTATTACACATAGTACAGATAATTTTAAATATAAAATATATGTTATTGTTAATTTTTTCAAAATATTCACACCCATGTTTAACGGGATATATTTTGTCCATGGTATAAATGCATATATAAAAAAAAAATTCCTCTTGAATGTGACAACATGTTTTTTAAAATTTAATTCTGTTGACGTTATGTGGCGCTGAGTTTGTTGTTGACACACTTTAAAATGTTATAATACCTTGATAAAGGTTGGCGTTCAGCCAACTGAAATATTGGTAAAATAAATGATATTTTGATCCAATATATGCCTTTTTAATTAAATATATATATAATAAAATTAAGATACATTTTAGATTTAAGTAAACACATATATAAAGTAAATATATGGAGTTAAGAGAGTTAAAATATAAGATGTTTGCGCTTTTGATATTTTTGATAAATAAATTAGAATTATAAAATGAAAGAAAAAACCTTCCAGCACAGCTTAGTCAGTTATACGTTATAGGCTGGATAAAAAAAGTATTAAGCGAAAGGTTTATAGAAAAGAGCAAAGACAGAACCATTATAATATTTTTACTATAATAAAAAAAAAACTAAAGTGAAGAAAACAATTTTTTCCTTGTCTTCCATCTTGATGAGAGATGGTAATTTTTTAATTTAAAGAAATATGGTTTATAGCTTTAAAATAATGATAATCTGGTGTGAAATAGAGGGGAATACAATATATTATATTATATATTATAAACGCTATACAAATATCTCACTGTAGTGACAAATTAGATAATGAATATATATTTTTCTTATATGAAAGAATTTATACTAGAATTAAGAAGATAATATTTAACTTGATACCAGTTAATAGAAGTGACGATAACAGTTTCAAATGGCTAGATTACCTGTAACGTTAGCGCAGCTTCGCTTACAATCACTCTATACACGTATATGTTTATACACTATGTCTTGTTTCTTTTAAATTCGGGTATTGTACCAAATTTTAAACTTAAATTTTATCAAAGTTCTACTTTTATTTCTTGTTATCGCGATTCATTTAACATAAGGAGTTACTGCCATATTATTTCCCCCATTTTTGTTATTCGAATTTTGTTGGGGATTTTTTATAAATTTTAATCCATTTGTTCAGGTAACCACATTCGGGTAATCTTCAATGTTTTTTATTTTCTTTTTCACCTTTCACTTTCTTTATCTCCTATAAGCCTCCCGTTCTTGAAATCCCCTTTTGGGTGGCCGGCCTTTGTGCCAAGTTTCACTTCCCGTTTCTTGTGAAGGATTTTTACATCTCCATTGAGTGTATTCCAGATAACACATGGGATGCGCCCACTATATCTGATGAATTACAACTGGCACTCTATATCACAACAGATTCCCGTAGTGATCCTGCTTGTATGGATACTTAACACGAGTGCGATGTACAACACCCTAACGCATGTGTGGGGGGAGCATAGAAAACTGTAAAATATTCACCTGGCTACAAACGTGGAAACGTAACATCTCTGGACCCACACAGTCTGTAGATGATCAAGGTACGGATTAGAGTACCACTCGATGTATATTCACTCAGTGGAACAACGCCATTCTGAATGTACTAGATTGTGTAATAGTTGTTAAAATTATGGGATTTGATAAGTTAGTATATTCACTTTATAGATATTCATCACTTTGGTTTGTCGAATGGTAGTTGTTGGAGGTGGGGGAGATCAATACTCCCGCCGTAAATTCGCTCGAGAGTTAATAAATGGAACAAGTTTCTCTCAATGTTCCCTGCTCCACGTATATGCACGGGGGCCCGCAGAGGCCTCCCCCCAGTTAACCCAGCCGCCGCTGGCGCCGACCTAGATTCAGCGCCATGTTGACCAAAGGTGTATCGTTTGGTTGGAAAAGGACCCATTTCGTCTGAGGGTCACAACCTTTCCCAACCTTGATTGAGCTTGTGTGACAGCACTTGAGACGTTCCGGAACCCCAGGTCGGTCGGTGGCTGTTTTGACAAATTTCCCACGTCCCGGAGATTGGGGTGAAGAACTGCCGCCCAAGCCAGTTTTGTTCTCCTTTATTTGATATCTCCAGTGAGATATTAGGGAATGGCCACCTACTTGGGATGTAGAGTTCTGGCGAAAGTAAACCCTCGTAGAATGCTTAGGCGATTCCGGGTTGAGACCAAGAGTCGACAACTTGGCGTGAAGGTCCCATTTTTGCTCATGAAGACTACAACTTGGCTGCTTAACGTGGCTTTGCCAAATCTCTCTGCGCTCATCAGTGTTTCACGGGCCTTTGCTTTACTAAATCGTAAATTCAAAACACCTTGAATGGTTCGAAATTATATGACGCTTCATACATCTTTAGACTCAGCTTGCTTTTGAATTTTGATCATCGTTGAAACGACAGTGGCCATTCACCTCCATGCTAAGAAGAACAAGATGAATACCTCTTGAAAAAGCCGAACAGACGATTGCCCAGGTTTAGGAATGTACAGACTGTGTATACAGGACTGTATATACCAGAAATAACTAACGTACAATCAGTAGAGAAGCTATGCGCGCCGTAACTCTTATTTTAACTACTGCCGTCAATGGAAGATGTCCAATTCGCAACTACAAAACGCGAGCGGACTTGAAAGAAATGAAACGACAAGTTACGACAAAATTTCGACCAGCGAATATTTTCAATGTGCCGGGTCTGGTCTGATTAACATAAGTTGTGTCAGTAAATGTCAGATGTTTGGATCACCTCTACAATCCTCGGACCTATAGTGGCTCAAGGGTTTGCAATCTGAGGAAGATTCTGAAAGTTGTTTCATTTTATAAACCGAGAATGAACTTGTTTCACATATTTTGGGCCATGGAGCTTCAGAGCTTATACTCATTTGAAAACTTAGGAAAATTTTCCAGAGTCTTAAAACTCCATAGTTTTACCAGAGGAAGAGTTCACCGCAAACAACGGCAACTTCCGGGAAGATGAACCAGGCCAATCCCAATAGTTTTCATGATTCTTTAAATTCTAAATTGAAAAACAATTGGCGCGCGAAATATTTTCATATTTTAAATACAGACGGCGCTGAATGCCATGCTTGAGAGAATTAACATACTCTTTCCCCACCATTTACATATACTTACTGACAGAACTTAAAGAGGCTCCATTTTTGTTTATAAAAAAAATGGGGGCGGGGGGTTATTTATAATTATTAAAACTTAAAAAATAATAATAATAAAACATTCAAACATCAAAGTTTCGATATTTAAAAAAATAAAAATAATAATGTAAACAAAATTAATAAAAATGTGACCGGCCGTTCATAATTCTAGGTTGTACCACGTGGCATGTCTTACGATGAAAGAAATGGAACCGAAGATCGGGAAAGCAGACGAGACTACCATTGGAGCCCGATGGATTTGTAGAGACCAACTGGGATCACAAGAACTCTGACGATATATTTACATATAGTTTGTATACATTTGACCCTGCGCTTGTTGAAAGTATTCAGTTGTTAGCTTGTATGTTAGTGCAGTTGCTGTAGGGCTGAACGTATGTTTCAACTTGGCTTTTCCATTCCTCCACCTTCATTGAGCGATTAGTAATTTACTAAACAATTCCGCAGTTCGATTGTAAATAAAGGAAATGTATTCTTTAAATGAACAACTTGTGTAAAATGGCATTTAAATTCTAACAATTGAGCTTTTAGTTACGCGTGAACTCACTGAGGCCAACGTGCGATAAACAAAGGATTCAGAACGTCCACAGAATGTGGCGAGAAGAACGTGCGAGTTCAAAATGTGAACATCCGGGCTAAATATTTGGGAATTTTATTTTTATAAAATCGAAATTAAAACACTATCGAAAGGAATGTGAAAATTATTGGGAGGGCCTGGCGCTCCAATAGCTAACCTTCCCAGCGGTTTCGCCAGTTATTGTTTCTCAGCTACAGTTGAACTTTGTCGAAGTCCGTGAGGCAATAAACAAAGCTAATGGAGTGGGTGGCCACCTCCCGACATTGGAGAAAGTCGGGATGTGACTCGAGACCTCTAGCCGCCAGGGTCCTTTAGAATAAAAGACACCTCGTTGTCCAGAGATCTTTGATTTCATTGACGCTACGACCCCTCGTCAAATTCAAACATCCGACAGACTCGAGGTTCTCGCACGTTCATCACAAAATAGAAATGACGAGACCAATACCAAAATATGTTGCATTAGTGCGCCATCTGTTATGAAAAATTTGAACTATTTTTGGCGCGTATGGTTCTTTTAAAAATAAATCAACTTTCTACTGCCCTTACTGCAATGATAAAATAATGGGAGGGCCTGGCTCATCAGTGGTATACCCTCCCAACGTTTCGCCAGTTTAATCTACCATATTACAGCGGTATGGTAGATTAAAAAGGTGAAACCGCTGGGAGGGTTGATGAGCCAGGCCCTCTCATTATATTACCATTGCAGTAAGGGCAGTAGAAAGTTGATTTATTTTAAAAGAATCATACGCGCCAAAAATAGTTCAAATTTTTCCAATACCAAAATGTAAATAAACTAACTATGCTTTCCCCACTTACAGCTTTGTATTTAGAATTGTGCTTTGTTCTATAATTCTGAGGTTCGATGTGGGGGAGTTAATTCCCTCCGTATCCAGGAGACTGACATGACCTCGGGACACAGACATTCTGTATGTTTTCTGCCATTGTTAGCATAAAAAGGCAGTTCAATTGTTGGGTCCACTCGAGTATGTATTGTTGGAACATATCAGTAACTTAAGCCACGTTGACACTTCAGCCACAGAGGGAAAGTAGGTACACAGGCCGCGAGTAGGTGGCGCCATCTATCGAATGGATTTGTAACTATTTTTACGGATTACCTCTGTCGAGTTGTTAAAATACTCCCTACCGAGCAGTGCCGAGTGTAGCGAACGGACGGTTTGTCTAGATAAGGTTAAATACCCGCTTTCTTTATTTCCTACTCACGTGCGCGCTTCGGTGATTTTTAAAATATTATATTTACATAAGTCCACAACCTCTGTGCCGTAATGCTTTTTTTTTATATAAAAATTTCTCAATAAGTTCTTGTTCTCTCAATTATTTCTTTCTTTGGCCTGTGATAGCAACGTTGAGTCTTGTCCTGGAATCATCCATGGATATTCTCCCTCCGTTGATATCACCGACATCTCGGAGTTCGCAGACCGTAGGAGTTGGTAGATGTTGATGACGGCGGTCTGAAATCATCTACACGACGCCAGCGGTCTATGACCAAGCTCTAGAAATAGAAAATGAAAGAGATAACATTTGCCGACCAGGTGTAGAAAAGATCAGAATCCAATCTAAAAATGCCGCAATTCTCCCAATTTGGACGAGTGTAAATTCCATTTGCAACCAGCGGAATAAACATAAAGTGTTGCTGCCACGAGAGAGTGAAATGTTGCAGGGATCGAAACCGGCGATTCTATAACATCAGGTGGTGACGGAATGAAATGTTGTGCCAATCTTGGGATTGGCGGAGTCGAGCGGTGATCTGGTAGAAAGGCCGGACCCTGGAGTTGTGGGATGTGGGAGGGAGAGGAAGACCCGGCGAGTGTCGGGGAGATCTTGGACAGGCGATGTTGGCGCTGATGGACAACGTCCGTTATTGATAGCGATAAAATTGTCTTGTTACTTTGACTTATTTGGGGATAAGACGTGTGGAGTCTGGCGATTAAGAGAAAATTGGCCTCACAATCCTGGACGATCTATCGTCGACAAGAAGTTGGATAAATTTCCGTTCCATAGTTGGCCCCCACGGCCGAGGAGCCGCTGGAGTCAAGAAGCAAACAGAACTCTAGTGAGGGAATGATGGCACCAATCAGCCCAGAGCAAGCGCCATCCTCCTTATGAAAAGAGATATCGGAACATCTGAGATAATTTATTTTAAATTTTTAAAATTAAAAACGCCAAAAAAGTCAGTTGAAAGACCTATCCCAGCATGTACCGCTCGCATGTACCATGGGAATGTTAGGGCGGCATCACACATCCCCACGTTCTAGGAACTATAAAGTCTTCAGTTACACCGCTCTGGTCGGTTTCCTCCCCAGCTTACTGGGGGGTCATTTAATTCTAGTTGGACCTTATAGGTAATTATAGAAATGAAAACACAAATTTAAAAACGCTGCGTATGTTTCTTTTTTTTTAAATATTTTTTTTTCTATTGTGTGTGTTATTTTATTGCAATGATAAAAATAATGGGAGGCGCCTGGCTCATCAGAGTTGAACCCCTCCAGCGGATTCATCAGCTAAATCTACACCGTACCGCTGTACTAGTGCATTAAACAACCCAATAAAACATTAGAGCGGTATGGTAGATTAAACTGGCGAAACCACTGGGAGGGTTCACCACTGATGAGCCAGGCCCTTCCCAATATTTATACCATTGCAGTAAGGGCACAGTAGAAAATGGCGTTATTTAAAGAGAAACAACCGGGGCGCTATATAAATAGTTTACCAGAAATCTGTATTGTGATGGATTGGAGAGAGTAAATAGCATTAACGTTTCTCTGCCAGAATTATAATTTATTACAAGGTTATATACGTGCATTAATGGAATGCGATTAAATTTACATAGGAGTTACTTACAAGAAATGTCATTATTGACTGCACCAAATAGGTTAAACAACAGCTACATGGTTTGACTTACTGCGTGAGATTTCGTCGGCTTGTACAACTTGGACAATCCCAGTGGTGTTCGACCAAGTTGTCCTAGAACTTGATGGTTGGATTTATTCTCTACCGATCCTAAACTCATGGACCAAACTTAAGGACGTTGTACGTGTATATCGGGGCAATAACTCTGAAATATATTCGATACACAGTTATTAAACACACACGAGATAACCAAGAGTAAACAAAATTTCCTCTTGTCTCCGCCAGAAAAAAAAAAAAAAAAAAAGACGACCGGCGACATCAACGACTTTTTAATTCATTAAGTTTTATCCATGACTGTTAAATATAAGAGCTACAATAGAGATGTAATTACATTTGTACAAAATATTTAAATACCTATTTTAAAAGGACCTGTCTTCCTACACACCAGTGGTTCCTTAGCCAGGTTCCTTGAAGGTTGGTCTGATATTGTGTTGGCACAAGGAATACACTTGATCCAAAATAAGCATTTCAGCTTTGTTATGTAAATATATAATTCATTGTTCCTTTGGTCTCTTCCAACGATGTTAGCCTGCGACTCGTTCTTTTATAATAATGCCACGTGGAAAATTAGGGAAGACAAAAACTTCAGGATGAGACAACAATTTATTTCAGGCAAGTACAAACTATGAATGGTAAACAAAGATAAGCCACGAGGGGAATTTACAGAGTAGCAAAATATAAACATGAAAAATGACCACTCTGTTAATAATAAAATTAATAAATATACTTTGTTACAATATGATATTCATTCATTATTTTATATCCTCTCTCTCTCTATTTTATATTTATATACTCTTATAAGTAGTATCAATAACTTATTGCCCTCTATCGCTGAAAATTATAAACTTTTTTAACGATAATTTTTTAAATACATAATTTACATTTTATTTCTACAGCTTTGAACCTGATTACAAATTGAAATGGCTCATCACTGATGAACCATACCTTCATTTTAAAAAATGCTTAAAATTTTCAATTCTTATAAGTGTTTATTATTATTTTTAAAAAAGTTAGTTCACATGTATAAAATTATCTAATATTGAATATAAATTAATTTTTATTATATTGCGAGCGCAGAATAATTAATTAACCTGCGTTTGTTGGAGAAAATATTATAAATAGTACCAATAGTGGTTCACAGATGGCGGCACGTGTGCCAACCCCCAAGTACTCCACATGTCCTCAGCACCTCTATTCCTTCTTAAATTAAGAATCCTGTAGACCTCCCCGGACTTGGTGTTAGATATCCAACAATTCTTCTCCTTCTTCTTCTTCTTTCTTATCTCCACTCAATCACACTAAGGTATCAAGCTTGTAAAGCTTGAGATTTTTTATGGTGTCTGCCGGGGAAGAGTAGAGCTCATCAATGGATGAGTCAATACAGTCAATAATATGTCTTGGGGTTGCAGGCTGAGAATTGCACTTAGTCATAGTGGGAAAACCTTGCAACCATTCTGGAAAGTCATTGTCCGTAGATGACCAGACTTAAGCCTGGAAATCAAAGACTGTTGTTCTCTTGGGAGGACAGAACCGGTGCTTGTCCCTCCTGCTCTGTACCAGTCATGTGCAGCATCAGATTTCCATTCCTGCAGGCATTGGGTTTTTATGGTACGGAGGAGGTCTCTTTCATCTAGTTGGGTGGTGGATTCTCTTGCTTCAGGTAGGCCAAGAGCTCCAGCTTTTGCCAGAGAGTCTGCCAGCTCATTACCAGGAATTCCAACGTGAGCTGGAAGCCATTGCACTGTGACTGAGCTGTTGGCTGGGAGTCGGTTTACAGACTTAGCAATGCTCTTGAGGAGAGGTTCTTGACTGGAGAAGCAGCTTTGAAGGGTATAAATGGCTGCTCTTGAGTCGGAGTAGATTATTATTTTGCTTGGTGAGTTGATGTTGATGTCTTTTAGAGCCGTATCTATAGCAGAGAGTTCTGATTTATAAACTGAAAGATGTCTAGGGTGGGAGAGGGAGATTTTTTCCAGGATCTTATCTTTGTAGATAGCAATTCCACTGCCAGATAGTCCAGTTTCAAGTTGGCTACCGTCAGTGTAAATTGTTATGTCAAAGAGGGAGCTATTTTCCTCAATGATTTGGAGGCCAAGAGCTTTAAGTAATTCTGGCTGAGTTTCGTGTTTGTGGGGATTGTCTGGTAGATGAGGGAAACAGATGAGTTTGTTGCGAGTTTTGTGTGGGGGATAGGAAGTTCTGTGTTTGGGATTAATTGGGATGTCTAAAAGATTAGAGTTGTGAGCCATGTTGAGAGGTGTGGGGCGTTTTAATCTTTGGTTTGGGACCCAATTTCTAATAAATTTTCCTGTAAGATGTTCTTTTGGAGAGTTAATCTTTTTTGTTATAAATTTTGAAAAGCAGATTTTCTCCTTAGGTGCAGGGGAAGAAGGTTGGATTCGAGTTCAGCAATGCGATTTGGGCAGGATCCTCGAAGTCCGCTGATAATTTTAGCTGCGCTTGCTTGGATTCTGTCTATTTTGGATAGGTTAGTTTTACTTGCATTGATCCAGGCTGGTGTAGCATATTCCAAAATAGGTCTTACGAGTGCAAGGTACGTTGTGCGTAAGATATTGGCATTTGCACCCCAGTTTAAGCCTGATATTTTTTTCAGGATTTTGAGCCTATTTTTGGCTTTGCTTATCATGGTGTCAATATGTTTTTTAAAAGTGAGCGCAGGGTCGAGTGTGACACCAAGATATCTTGGGGAATCTGAATATTGAAGTTTTGAATTATTTAAGAAAATATTTGGGGTCCAGTGGCGAAGGTGGTTGTTGATGGTGAAGAGGCCGATTTCAGATTTGTTGATGTTGATGGATAATTTTAGTTTCTGAGTTACCTTTTGTAGATTTTTCATGGCTTTATTCGGAGAATGTTCTGCATCGGAATTCTTCTCCTATTTGGAAGGTTCTGACCGTGTATTGCGGGCCGCTGGTTGCCACAACAATGGCAGACACCATCTCAACGGTGCGTTACCAGCGATGGATGCAGTTCCCCGTCATCTCCGAATGTCCAGAACTATGTAGCAGTCCGATGTCCAGTATGTGTTATAAGCCGATCAATTCAAGAGTAGAATGATTAAACTCCGCTGTTCACTTGGCTGGAATTGACGTGAGTTGACATCGTGTTGATTTATGGCAGTAAAGAAGTGGTGTAGTAAGGCTCACCAGATCAAATTTGACCAAGTACTTGCTGCGCAATATATTCCCCGAATGTGACGTAGGTTGTGTAATATAGTAAGAGAGACAAACAATCGCGTCAAATTACCATCTTTAGTCCAATTATAACATGGTTTCATGGACATCAATACAGACAAAAGTATTGTTTTAAATATTAAGATAGATACTGTGATAGTTACCCAGAAATATTCGAATAACTTGCTTTTTGGGCAAAAAGTTTCTTTATTTTGAGATGCTGCAAGCTTTCGAGTAAAATTTCTCTTCAACGGGAAAATCCAAAAACAAATGAAGAGAGATGTTTATTTAGCTGTGTGATCCGATGACATCTTTCTTAATTTGTTTTTGGATTTGCCCGTTGAAGAGCAAAATTTGCTCAAAGCTTGTAACACCTCAAAATATAAAGAAACTCTTTGCCAAAATATTAAGTTTTTCTTATTGGAGATACCTACAACTATACAATGAACATGGCGCCACCGCTGCAGAGTTTGGTGGAGAATCACCAGCCAGCGACACCACGTATTTCGGAACCTACGAAGAAAACGTAGATCGCCGCTGAGGAGAACAAAGTCCAGTAGAGTCAGGAGGGAACGAGGCGATGTCTACTGGGAGCATGCGAGATGTCGGTGAGAATACTTCCATTTCTGTTGTCGGCCAACGTCACTTGGTAAATCGGAGTGTGGATTTGTCAACATTGCGGTCACACGGAGTTCCCAAGTTGGCGGTTCAGGGTGTGCGCGGAGTGTGTATAAATTATATTCTGTATTTGTAATAAACGGCATATTCCTGACAGACCAAATTCCCACATGGTCTAAAATCCAACAAAATTTTAAAATATCTCTAAGTCCCAGGGTGAACAACTCTGAGTGGCTGAAGTGGAGAGCATATTATCAACGAAATAATTTTCTCAACATTCCGATAACTCTCTGTTGACGTTTTGAAGTTTGTCAAGTACGGCTCGCTAATTAAAGTTGAATCCAAATAAAATTCAATTGTGAAAAGGAATATTCAAGTAAAATAAAATTCAAGTGTAATGTAAAACCTAAGTGAATTAAAATCCACTATGTGTAAAAATCTCCTTCGAAAATCCCAATAAAGTCTACAAGAGTAACGTCGCCGTATGTAGACAGGGAAACACGCTCTGTCTCTTAGTCCGGTCCGGGGTTTTTGAGCATTTTGCTGATCTATTCTCTTATTTGGTCTGTCGGGATTTTTTGGTTTGTCGGGGTTTTGTTTGGTCGGGATTTTGGTCTGTTCGGGATTTAGGTTTGTTCGGGATTTTAGTCTGTCGTGACTTTGGTCTGTCGGGATTTTGGTCTGCCATGACTTTGGTCTGTCGGGATTTTGGTCTGTCGTGACTTTGGTCTGTCGGACTTTTGGTCTGTCGTGACTTTGGTCTGTCGGACTTTTGGTCTGTCGTGACTTTGGTCTGTCGGACTTTTGGTCTGTCGTGACTTTGTTCTGTCGGACTTTTGGTCTGTCGGACTTTTGGTCTGTCGTGACTTTGGTCTGTCGGACTTTTGGTCTGTCGTGACTTTGGTCTGTCGGACTTTTGGTCTGTCGGACTTTTAGTCTGTCGTGACTTTGGTCTGTCGGACTTTTGGTCTGTCGTGACTTTGTTCTGTCGGACTTTTGGTCTGTCGTGACTTTGGTCTGTCGGGATTTTAGTCTGTCGTGACTTTGGTCTGTCGGACTTTTGGTCTGTCGGGATTTTGGTCTGTCGGGATTTTAGTCTGTCGTGACTTTGGTCTGTCGGACTTTTGGTCTGTCGTGACTTTGGTCTGTCGGACTTTTGGTCTGTCGTGACTTTGTTCTGTCGGACTTTTGGTCTGTCGGGATTTTAGTCTGTCGTGACTTTGGTCTGTCGGACTTTTGGTCTGTCGGGATTTTGGTCTGTCGGGATTTTGGTCTGTCGGGATTTTAGTCTGTCGTGACTTTGGTCTGTCGGACTTTTGGTCTGTTGAGATTTTAGTCTGTCGGGATTTTAAGCCATGTGTTACAAATTTTGGAGCCACAGTGGAGTGTGGAAGAAGTGACAATGTCAAGAAGTGGTTTCATTCTCTAACCCTCGCCTCTATCGGCGGATTTATTCTGCGACTAAAGGCATGGGAATATATTACTTTTTGCCGAGTGATAAAATGGCTCTGTAACGCAAGAGTTCTTTGAGATTTAGGGAATAACATTATGAAAAAAGTTCATTTTTTGGAAGAAAGCAATAAAATTGCCGAACTCACTTGTTAATGCGAAGGTCCGGGACAGATGGGGAACAAAAGAAGCAATTCCACAAGACCTTGTTCTCATCCGAACTGTGCCATAAAGTCGGACCATAAAACTTCCAGAAAAGTGGAGATTTGCATATTGAGTAGGGAACTTTCCCAGCAGGCACCGCGGGGCTTCTTCGCCGACCTAATTAACTAGAAGACCGTTAACGACCCCTTGGCGACACCGTGTAGGGAATACCTCCCTGACTGATTCACTGCGGCTAAACTTGACGCTGTGACCTAATGACACCCAAACTACCTTTCACCTCTCTCCAATTTGACGTTGTTCAGGGAGGACCATTTCATTTATCATTCTATTTATAGGCAAGGTGCGGCTAGCAAAGGTGGCGGAAGAGGTCGTACAAGCGTTGACTTAACACCGCACCATGCCGAGGTTAAAGCGACGTAATCACTGACCAAAAAATAAGACCTTAATGTCGGCTCGTCTGACGTGAGCAGAACACGGTGGTAAACTGGTAGCAAGTCGATCCCTGGCACAAGAGCAGGTTCTGGCCAACATGTTGGGACACGGCGACGTCCACATTGGCAACTTAGCATTAGTCCGACAGACAACCTGCCCCGATCTGGACACAAGATGTGCGGGTACAGCGGGGTGTTCCAGGAACAGACCGGCCGGACCAGGAGGAACGTTACCTACCCAAGGCTTCTCTATTTGGAACAGCCCAGCTGTGTCAAACACATTTGTCCACACATTTGGACGGCGAATTTTAAACCGATCTTTTTGCTCTTTCATAATTCCGCGTGAATCAGTGATTATTCGCTAAATTTCAAAATAAATTTATATTCATTTTCACAACAACAGAATTTTTTGCCTAATTTTGTTGAAATTAAAGGAAAACACGGAGCAGTATGCATATTACATCTATCGGAATTTAATAACAAGACTTAGTCATGGAACTACGGCGCGGAACTCTACCTGACCAATGGGAATAATACTTAGTACTACGCGGGGACCACGGGATATGCAATCGACTACTCTGCACAAACCGGAACTCGGACCTAACACTATATTGTGTCCAATAGGTCAAATATTCCCCATCCTGTAGCTTGGGACGTTGAGGGCTGTGTTCTCCACTTCCTTTATTTAGCTTTGCTGCAGTAGGTGCATCCAGGCCGCCAACTGGAGTTTTAAAGTGTAAGCTACTTGGCATGTTGTAAATATTGGAAGGTAGAGTCAGCCGGTTGCTGACCGCGGACGTCTTCTGGCGTCGAGCTGTATGGATCGGCCGCACAGATCTGGTGGAATACTTCTGTTAGCGGGCCGTAGATGGCGCCACTAGACCCCGGAAGAATTTATTTACCTACAGACTTTAGGGAGTTTATTTTTAAACTGATGAGTCCTCTGTGGAAAGTATATCTACTTTATTTCAGGCTTTTGTCTTTTCAAAGTGAAAGAACGCCGCGAGCAGGTCTCTTCTGGGAGTGGGGACGTTGAAGGTCACCTCACTACTGTGGACGGGATCGAAGGGGACCCAACAACACTAGGGGCAGGATTGCGAAGTCCCCGGGGCAAATTGCAGCCATTGACGTGTTGCTCGGCCTCACACAATGTTCCGTCGTGTAGTCCAACGTCTCCATGTTAGCCAAGATCAGCTCCGTCAATATGGCGAGAAAGGATGTACGATAGAAGTCCTGCAAGAGACTTGAATGATCGGCAACAGGTGACCTGGGACAATTGGAAATGTAATCTTTTGATAAATGTTGATCAGAAAATATGGAAACTTATTGTGATTAAGTTGACGACATCTGTTGGCGCGGAGTAGGTTTTTATTTCTTTTAAATAAGAGAGCATGTGGTCAATATTAACTTAAATGTATAAGAAAATAGAAGTATGGCAACACTTTGAATGAAAGACATATGTTCTTTGATAATTGCTTCTTAATATTTTTGTATTATTATTATTTTTAAAAGTATTCTAGAATACTTAAGGCACATCCTGACCGCTCACATGAGTATTTTATATGGAATAACGCCATCTAGTGGCGCAAATATAAATTAAAGGTTGATTTAAGTTTGCTCCCAAAGTACTTGGCCAACCCATTTTCTTGATAAATCGAGAAAAGTCAACCAACGCTGTTGGCCCTAATTTATTTTTTAAAAGATGGGTTGGACAAATACTTTGGAGCAATGTTCCACTAGATGGCGATCTTCCATTTAAAATGCTCAACGGTCAGGATGTGTCTTTTTTATTTTAAATGTCTTGACATTTTTGCTATTTGTGACATTCTAAAATATATTTTATGATAAAACATTATCGTGGCTATACAGTTAGGAATAACGGCGGTACCGTCGTCTGCTGACTTCATCGAATTGTCGCCGTCGAAGGAGAGAGATATTTATAACCCAGGTTCCTGGAGATGAGATAGATTCGGTGTAAGAATTTATTGCAATGACTCAGCAGTGGGTTCGGCAGAATCCACTCCGGGGCGTGTCCTGAGCCCATCTGGTTTATACGTGGGTAAGTGGCGTATTTCCATAGGTCTCTGACACACCGCGTGTCTATGGCGGAGTGGTTGATAACGGCGGAGTTCCTATTGGCGCTATTTAAACGCTGGGATTTGCATAATCCGCTGCAGATCAGATGACAATCCCCGGTGACTTGGGACGCAAAACCGAGCAGACTGAGGGGAGGCAGTTCTAGCTGTCAAACAAGAAAGTTCTTAGAATTAAATCCTCTTATCGTAGCACCTGTTGAAGGAGAGTGATGTAAGATAAATAAATGAAACATCAGTTTTAACATCACTTTCTACTACAATTATGTTTATTCTTCTATCGTTCCAATATTTTGATCCTACTGTCAAATTATTTGACAAACATAAGCAGTTTTTATCTTCTCAGTTATGCGGGAAGAATGTTGTTTATTTGTTGAGTGAACTGATCTCCCACGCCTTCTCATTGGACGAATATGGCCATGTTTGTACATAAAAGAGGGCTGAAACGGGATTGCGGGGAGTGGTGTTCGAGTGGAGACGCTTAAAGCGTTCTCTGTGTGCTTGTTCGGTGATCTCGCATACCTGTGTAACCCGATCAGCTCCTTATCAACGCTGCAAATAATAGATAAGTACTGTTTTTATTTAACAAATTATGAGTTTTCTTTATTTATATCCTTTTTGTTGTTGGTGTTGTACTCCTGAGTGTACGTTTTTCTGTATTTAAGTTACTCTTACTGTAGGCCCTAGTATATTGATTTTTGTGTGATAACCCGTAAAAGTAACTTTTGTCACTACATGGCGCGTAATTGTATTGAATAGTTGGTTAAAATCAAGAAATCCCCGCAGAGCCTTGTCTCGCCAGTTCTAATCTGGACTCGACACTGCGGAGACAACTCGAAATGTCGCAGGCCGCCGTGGCACCGACTAATGTTGTGGTCCCGACCTATTACTTCTTCAAGCAACTTGACCGCGGGGAATGCTGAGATGGTAATGCGAAAGCAACGAGTTCATTGTCTTCTGAAACTCTAAAAACTTGTTTCTCATCATCAATATATATAGAATCTAATACTTTTATTCAAATTAACAAATAGATTTGTTTGAAATTGTCTGCTAAAATCTGCCATTATTTTGGCACAAACCCAATTCTCTAAGGTAACCTAATGCTCCGCTCGGTCCGTCTCTCTGTGCTCCTGAATGTGGCGATCTTCCATCCCACGGAGGAGTTCCTCCAATCTAACCTCGCCAGGTTCACTAACTAATCAATCTTTCTTCAGGTAGGAAGTTCCACAGCGCAGAAGTGATCACGGGTTGTGAACACACTCCGTGTCGCAAAGTTGGCTTCTCCAACACCTCCATGAGTTTGGAATTTGAATTTTTTAAAGCTTTGTGTTCTTTGTGATTTTCCCACAATAATCGCAAACTTGCTGCAGGAACGAAGTTGCTCCCTTCACTAACCTAGCTCTACCTTTGATTCAAGCTCTTTTGTTTAGAAACTGTTAAGTGCAGGTCTCCAGCACTTACACCGAAGTTATTGTGACATCTGTTTAGCACAGGTCAAATATTCTTGTGTTATCTAATCCCGGATATTGATGCAAATTCTTAATGCTGCCTTTAGAAAACTGTTTCTGTTGGGGATAGCGCATAATTTAGGACGACTTCTACAATTGGTGAACTGAAAAAAAATCTTGGGAAGGCATGGCTCATCAGTGTATCATCACTACAGCTAGTGTATTGTACTTATAGAGTCTGCACTTTAGGGTTTTTCTTGGTGCTCAACGAAACTATGGAACGAGAGTATTCTGTAGAAATTTCACAAATATTTCCTTTAAGCACAGCACCGTCCAGATGGCGCTGAGTTCTGTTTACAAAACAATTTCTACAGACCTTATACTGCGATGATAAAGAATTGAAAAAAAGGGGGGGGAGGGGGTATCAAGTTTCACACTTTAGAACATGTTAGATCTGCTTGGAGGGAATTGAGATAATTTCAAACCATTTCGATAACATCTCTCTCGAAGTAGGTCTACCTGAATTCTGCAGGACTTGTTCAAGTATTTTTGTGTCAGAGGGTCGGTCAAAGATTTAGATGCATCGCCGATGAGAGTTTTGTCTCCTTGTACTACCAGCTCTAAGGTTCAGCAGAAAAGTTTATAAAATTGATCAAAGAAAAGAGAAGGATGATGACCTGAAGTCACTCAGTGGTCTCGCTACCAAGACTGTGTATAGCTGATTACTTATTTGTTGATATTCTTAGCATTGTGTTTGTTTGTCTTTTCGCTTTGGACTTCAGAACGAGAGTCCCTATAAGACGCCAGTCTTATTAAAATGCTTTTGTTGTTGTGTGCAGTTGGGGCATTATCTGCCAAACACTCCGCTGGCTTGGATTCCAGGGTCAGCGGTTGGTGTCGCCCCAAGCTGCCGTGCAAGGTAATGAGCGACTCCCAGGTATTCCATGCAAGTTTATTCACATTTGAAGCAATAATATTACAGGTATATAAGATTGGAGTGAAAATAAAATAATAAAAATGAAAGAAAAAAAAAACAGGAACTCAGGAATTTCCATTGGCACTGGGATTGCCTTCCGTTGGCTCTGGTATAAAAATTTAGGCACAATTTATATTTTACAAACTTTTGTGGGGGTTTCAACTCTAAATATCAGAGTTTTTATAGTTAAGTTTCCCAATTAAAAATAATTTACCCAATATATAGTCTCTATGTATAAAAATCTATTTACAAACAATAAATACAGCGTGAGGAAACATTGTAAATACATACATACAGCGGACAGCAGTAAATATACAGCAGGTAAATAATACTTGGAGGGAGGAGCCACGCTATGTACAAGTTTTTGGTTCGAATACTTGGAGGGAACTTGGTTTCAAATGCCTCAAGTGTTTTACTTTCTTTTTGGTTTAAAAGTTAGGTTTTTTAATAAATAAATAAATAAATTGATGAGAGGATTTCGCTGAAGGAGAGATGCGCGCAATAAATAATTAAATGATTTTTTTGATATAAAAATAAATTAAACAATAAATTAAAAAAGGAGGATCCCTGCCCTCGATTCCAATAAAACGATGAACGATTCGATGATTATAAATTAAATAAAGCGGCGGAAATGGTTCCTATAAGCACTGCACATATCTGGTCGAACCCAATAAGCCAAATCTTAGAAAGAATCAAAGGTTTTCTAAGAGTGAGACAAAGACTAGCCGAGTGTTGTTTGTCGAGGTTTCTCTAGTAGCAGACGCAATGGGAGGCTGGGCAGAAGCCACGCGCGCAGTTAGTCTTGCACCAGTCGTTCATGCCCTTCATCTTGCCCCAGGTGAGCCGGGACTGGCAGGGCTTGGTCTCCTTGTCGTCGTCTATGTCGTTGATGTCCACCCAGGGGGTCTTGGTTGTGCGGGGCTTGGAGGTTGGCTTGGGCGTGACGCGCGGGGGCTTATGCGTTTTGGGCGTCGTGGGCTCCTTGCGGTCGTCCCACGGCTTGGTCTGCCAGGGCTTGACCGTGCTGGAGAAGGCCTTCCAAGTCGACGACTTGCTGGGCTTCCACCATGTAACGGTGATGTTACGAACTGGCTTCTCCGTGGTGGGGAGCGGCTTGCTCCACTGCTTGGTGGCCTGGGTGGGCGGACGGCTGGTGGGGGTGGTCGGCTGGCTCCAGCTCGGCCGGCGGGAAGTTGAGCGGTTCCACCACCACTTAGTGGGGTACTGCGTCCACTTGGGAGGGTTGGTGGTCCCGTGGGTCCACTTGGTGCGGATTGTGGTCCCGTGGGTCCACTTAGTACGGACTGTGGTACCATGGGTCCACTTGGTACGGACCGTTGTGCTATGGGTCCACTTGGGACGAACTGTGGTACTCTTCGTCCACTTGGGACGGGATGTGGTGGTCCAGCGCTGCGTGGTCGTGTTGTACTTAGGTGTGGTGGTGGAGGAAGGCTTGGGCCGCTTGCCGGGCTCGATGTCGTTCTCCCCGCCGTCGTCCCACCGCCTTCGCCGCCGATCTGGACGTCGGAGCAGCCGCGGAAGGTCTCCTGGGGCCCGCAGCCCACTCTGCCTTTGCCGTCCGGGCACTTGCCCCAGTTGTTGCCTGCACATCCGGCCGAACTCAACATTCGAGCATCGATATATAACAATATATTTTGGCATTCAAATTTAATCGATGGACAAGGCAGAAGGAACAAAAATGTATCTATATATTTTAAACTTCTGGTTTTTCTGTCTTCTTCTATTTTAGCAGAAAATAAATTATTATTTATTTAAGTTGAATTATAAAATGTGATTAAAATTATAGAGATTTTTTTCATAATGATTATATTATTACTAGCCGAATGACCCGGGCAATGCCCGTGTTTTACCCGACTGTAGATGTTACAACGGTGATCCTTAGGTCGCTGGTTCAAATCCGGCTCGAGGGAGCCGGCGAGCACGTGACCTCCCTGTGCGCGCGCATCCGTGACAGAGGCCGATGAGGAAAGACGGTCGTGACTATATATAGGGATAATATAATATATGTATGAGTACATTTTGTGTGTAGAAATAGGATTAGTTGACTTTATAAGGTAAACTTATTCATACAGTTTGTATCCCTCGATAGCTCAGTTGGCAGAGCGGAGGACTGTAGATGTTACAACGGTGATCCTTAGGTCGCTGGTTCAAATCCGGCTCGAGGGAGTTTTTTTTTTTTTAATTTTTATTGGCTGCCGGCGAGCACGTGACCTCCCTGTGCGCGCGCATCCGTGACAGAGGCCGATGAGGAAAGACGGTCGTGACTATATATAGGGATTATTTTTTAAATTATAAATGCTAGTTTTCAAGCCATAATCGGTCTTCGGCAGACTTAAAGAAAAACATCGACCCTCGATGGCCGATTGTGAAACTCCTTACAATTCTAATATGAAGTATTGCGTGTAAGTTATGGCTTCCTGTGATGTTCGACACGAAATGATGGACGTACCAGCCGTGTAGGTCCACTGGAAGACGCACTGGGTGCAGGTGAGCTTCTTGGGCAGCAAGACCTCGAGCGTGTGATCACTGGACTTGCGACCCGAGGGCCCGGGGTAGTAGCGGGTGCCCGAGCCGTCGGCCAGCTCCAGAAGATTCTGGTTCAGGCATTCCTGCGTGGCCTCCACCTCGGGGTTGTTATTGGGGCACAGGCGGAACTCGAAGTAGCCGCGGTGGTTGGCCGTTAGCTGGACTCGCACCGAGATTTTCTGCACACCACAGCCGCTGTTAGACAATTGAAATAATTATATTGACATCTTGTCAATACATGCACAGTCTGCACTATTATAAAAGATAATTATATAAATATATGCATAAAACTATGCACAATGAATATGGCGCCTCTGCAGAGCCGCTGTTAGAGCAGGTCGGTGAGAGGAGGGATCGCGTCCTGGGAATATTTTAATACAGAGATAAGAGAGGACACTTTGAGGAAGTATGCTAGCATCTAGTTTACAAGTCAGGTAGAAGACAAAGGTTACCCACCTGGCCTGGCTTGTAGTGCCTCACGATGATCCCCTTGCCGTACTTCCCGCCAGCCTCGTTGTCCCGGGGCTCTTTCTGGTGCCAGGGGTCGCCGCAGATGCCGCACTTGCCGCCGTTGCGCTGCCACTGGACCTGCGCGCCACAGGGTCAGGCTGGGAAAAACAAGGTCCGGGCAAGTGATCCAACGACAGTTCAAATGTTGGAACTTTAATGGTCAAAATATACTTTTGATACTTTTAGCGTTTAATTAATTAGGAAATAAATGAGGAGGTAATGTTTTTGTTTTTGGGTAGTTCGGGGTTTGCAGAATGAAGTCCAATCTTGGAGCGGTACAGACATTTGTTCCCGCCACGGCGCAGCTCCTGCCGTAAAACGGGCCCATAAAGAGAACATATTCCTGAAATAAAAACATACTACCGCCATGACAACTTAACGAGGCCATTTCTCCCGCCATTTATTCCATTAAGTGCCCAGTCCGCTGTGCATACCAAGCAGCACGCGTTCTATCACAGCCGTCATCGCCCCCCACTTCCTGGCTTTCCCCTCTAACTTGATAGATGGTCCCTCCTCACTTTCCTCGCTTCATATTTGGCCGAAAGTTGACTTCGCTAAAGCTTTCTCTGAATACTGATCTATTTGTAAATTCAAATTTAAAACAATATTTATTCACCATCTATTTACTGAGTGCAAGATCGCTAACCATGGCAGGCGTGAACTGTTGGAACCTCTTCTTTAAAATGTGGGAGGAAAAAAAAAAGGGGGGGGGGGGGGAGGGGGTAAAACTGCGGTCAAGTTCAAATAGCTAGAAAAAATTGTTCCAGTTGGAGGAAACAAAAGAAATTGTTTCCATCTTTACGCCTGGTGAATTCATTTCCGCTCCGAGATTTTTTCATTTTAGAGGACTTAATAAGAGACCAGGTTCTACTAGGCTGCCAGGGGTTGTGTTGTCCAAGTCTAGGGCTGCCGGGGGTAGTGTTGTCCAAGTCTAGGGCTGCCGGGGGTAGTGTTGTCCAAGTCTAGGGCTGCCGGGGGTTGTGTTGTCCAAGTCTAGGGCTGCCGGGGGTTGTGTTGTCCAAGTCTAGGGCTGCCGGGGGTTGTGTTGTCCAAGTCTAGGGCTGCCGGGGGTAGTGTTGTCCAAGTCTAGGGCTGCCGGGGGTTGTGTTGTCCAAGTCTAGGGCTGCCGGGGGTAGTGTTGTCCAAGTCTAGGGCTGCCGGGGGTTGTGTTGTCCAAGTCTAGGGCTGCCGGGGGTTGTGTTGTCCAAGTCTAGGGCTGCCGGGGGTTGTGTTGTCCAAGTCTAGGGCTGCCGGGGGTTGTGTTGTCCAAGTCTAGGGCTGCCGGGGGTTGTGTTGTCCAAGTCTAGGGCTGCCGGGGGTTGTGTTGTCCAAGTCTAGGGCTGCCGGGGGTTGTGTTGTCCAAGTCTAGGGCTGCCGGGGGTTGTGTTGTCCAAGTCTAGGGCTGCCGGGGGTAGTGTTGTCCAAGTCTAGGGCTGCTGTGGTAAAGGCCAGAGACCACTGTCCACTAAAGTAACGACCATTCCGGATCTCCCCCTGATCGATCGCCACCCCTAATTAAAACTTCTCAGATATTTCATTAAAGTGTTCTTGGCGGAAACTCATTTTCCGGGAAACGAACATCTGGCCATTTCAAAAAGGTGATTAATAGCTGCCGATATGACGGATCGTCTCTGTCGACCGAGCCAGTCTGGGCTCACAAAGTTATTTATTAAGTAGACCAAGGTCGTTCCCTGGAGAGAGAAGTTGACGTGGGGAACTAATACAAATTGGAATATGATAAATTATTGTGGAAATTATTTGTAACATTTTGTGTAACAAATGTGTGTGTGTGTCGCAGGCTACTGAGTGGCGGATTGCGAAACTTCACATTCTACTTCGAATGTCAAATTTTATGCAATAAATATTCTACAAAATATTATGGTTGCGAAGGTGCATCCATCAATATGTGATAGCTAAATGACTGGTTGTAAAAAGAACATTCTTTCTTGGAGCATGTAATATACGTTCATCAGATTTTCCCTTCTTAAAAAAAAAAATGTTCAAAAGCCAAGTATCAGCAAACATCAATCCCTAAGCCTAAGTACAACGAACGTGAATCTTTAATGATAATTGATTGTGGCACACGTCAGGTCGGCCAAACGAACAACAAAAAGTGGTCCTCTTTAGGCCTAAGGACGGACGGACGGAGAACAATGGGTGGGAAAGTGAAATGACCTCTACAAGAACAACTTTTTCCGCTTTTTGTTTTTAAAGATAATTTCTTATTTTCCGCCAGTTTTTCAATTCGCCATTTCATTTTGTTGTTTGGCTTGTAGTTTCTTTCTGTGTGTGGCAATTTTGGCGGGGTTCCGTGAGAAAGCTTGAAGATGTACGTCCCATCAAGTGGGGGCAGGGCAGTGCCCGGTCAGGCTAATGAATGCATATTAAGCGGATAAAAGCGAAGAGTGGGGGGCGGGGGCCCCGTGGTAAGGTGAAGTGTGGCAGCAGAGGCGTCAAGAAATTTGTCTTCCATTAAGATAATGTGTTCGATGAACTGAGGGGGCGCCGACCCCTGCAGCCTTCTGGCGCGAGGGTTGCAGCAAGTCGAGGTGGCGGCACCGCTGTATTTGTCAATTTCTGGCCTTAAAAGAGAAGTTCACCATCACTGGAGATTCGAAGTTGGTGGCAAAACAGATTAGCAGCGAGGTAGAGCAGGAAGAGGCCGTGGGAGCAGGAAGGCTGCCGCAGTAATGGCCACACACCTCCCGCGGTGGAAAAAAAAATCCCGACCCCCGGGAACCTTACAAAAAACGGCCGGTGGCTGAAATCATCCCCGCAGGCGAAGTTCAATGCACCGCCTGGCCTCCACGACGCAGCTCTTTATTTTAAACGACGCTGTGGCCTCCGCCCAGGTATGGCTGGGAAGTAAATCACCAATTTCTAGCCATTTCTTTGCTGGCTTAGTTCTACTCAGTTGTTTTCTGCCCAATCTACGCTAACGCATGATGTTGCTGATGACTTACTGCTGGCGTGCTAATGGTATTCCAGAAGTGGGATGGAAGGACGGAGACAGCCTGGCGCCGTGAGAGTCACGATAGAATTTCGCGGTGATTAGTGACATTAGTTGAAGGGACCACCTGGCATACCTGATGTTTACTGTGCTGAGAAGATGTAAGAAAACATCTACCTATGTTTCCCCCACGTGACGCAGCGGAGCGTGACCTCGGCTGCACGGGTGAGTCAGTTGTTGTTTGCTCTCTGTATGGACGGACATTAAAACATGGTGGCAGCGATAGCTGGATAAAATACGAACCCGTATATTGCAAAATATCGATTTTTGTGTACCTTGGAAGATAATTCAACATGGCTCAGATTCAACCTCCAGAAACTTTCGACTTCTCGACTCCCAACGAATGGCCCAAATGGAGGAAGAGATTCGAACGATACCTCGTGGTCAGTGGAATGAAGAAGAAAGAGGAGGCGGACAAGATCGATTTGTTCATGTACTTGATGGGCGACCGCGCGGATGATATATTCAGGACCTTCAAGTTCGAAAAGGAGGAAGAGGCAACGAAAATTGATTCTGTCCTCAAGGCGTTCGACAGCCACTTCTGTGTCAGAAAGAATATTATCTACGAACGTGCGAAATTTAATTCAAGAATCCAAGAGGATCGGGAGCCAGTGGACGAATTCATCACTTCATTGTACAAATTGGCTGATAGTTGCGAATTTGAGGGTCTTCATGAGCAGTTGATCCGTGACCGAATAGTGGTTGGAGTGAGGGACAAAGCTTTATCTGAAAGAATGCAGTTGGACAGCGAACTGACTTTGAAAAAGGCGGTGAAAATGGTTCGACAGCAGGAAGCCGTTCGACAGCAGCAAGTCGACCTGCAGCGTCCCTCAACAAGCCAAAAGGTCAATCAGGTGAAGTTCAACTCGAAGAAACAATCACCGAAACAACAACAGCAGCCTTCGAGGAAGAAGGAGAAGTCAGCCAAAACAAGATCACGATGTCCAAAATGCGGAGGTTTCACCCACAGGGAAGGACAGGCTTGCCGTGCTGAAGGACAAAAATGTAACCTGTGTTCAAAAACAGGCCATTTTGCAAATTGCTGCCCAGATAAGCAGGCGAAGACTGCGGAAGTCAAAGCTGTTTCTGAACTTGATGAAGAAATTGGTTTTCTCCTGGAGGTCTCAGCTGTGGAGGATTCATCTAATCTCGATTATGATGAAGGCGAGTGCAGGAGGCGATGGACAGCAGAAATCCAAGTGAACGGGAAAAAGGTGAAGTTCAAGCTCGACTCCCAGGCGGATGTTACATGTGTTCCTCTGTGTCTCTTCAAGAAGATAATGGGACAGCAACGACTAGTGAAAAGTGATATCAACCTTAGAGCTGCTGAATTCTCCGAACTTCAGACTGTGGGTATGTTTTTATCAACGCTGCGAAATGGCAATTATCAAATCAAGGAGAAGATTTATGTCATTCGTCGTTTGAGTGAACCTCTTCTGAGTCGCCGGGCATGTGAGCTCTTGTACCTGGCGAGGCGGATTGAAGTGGTTGCGACGAGAATTAACCCGATCAAGAATTTCCCGAAGTATTTGAAGGACTGGGACAGATCGGAAACCCTTACGAAATCAAATTGAAACCTGGAGCAAAACCATTTGCTGTGCATACTCCTCGACGGGTACCAATACCTTTGATGGAAAAGCTTAAAACAAGATTGGAAGAGCTCGAGAAGGCGGGAATCATAGCACAAGTTAACGTTGCGACTGAATGGTGTGCACCGACTGTGATTGCTGGTAAACCGAATGGCGACATACGACTCTGTGTGGATCTCTCAAGGCTGAACGAACATGTACAGCGCGAAGTGCATCCCATGCCAGTGGTGGAGCACATGCTGGGGCAACTGGGGGAAGCAAGATTCTTTTCGAAACTGGACGCGAACAGTGGCTTTCACCAGATTCCGTTGAGCCCGGACTGCCAGCATTTAACGACCTTCATCACTCCTTTTGGGAGATATAAATATTGCAGAATGCCATTTGGAATCTCACTCGCCCCAGAGTATTTTCAGAAAGTTATGTCAATAATCTTGCAAGGCATGGACGGTGTAATGTGTTACCTGGACGATATCCTGATATTTGCCTCCGACTCCAAGACTCACGATCGAATTCTTCGTTTAGTGCTCCGAAAACTGAAAGAGGCGAAAGTTACACTAAACAAGGCCAAGTGTGTCTTCGGCGTGCCAAGAATTAACTTTCTTGGGCACATACTGGATGAAGACGGTATCCGACCAGATCCAGCGAAAATCGAAGCAGTGGCGAAGATGCCTGCTCCGACCGATGTTCATGGCGTAAGAAGATTTATTGGCATGGTGAACCATCTGGGACGCTTTGTGGAAAATTTATCTGAAATCGTGGCTCCACTGAACCAGTTGTTGGTGAAAGGTCAAGACTTCGTTTGGGATTGCAGCCAGGAGCGAGCATTCCGAAAGTTGAAAGAATTGCTCACGACTCAACCCATCTTGGCAGCATACGACGTCAGGAAACCAACTATGGTGTCATCCGACGCATCTTCATACGGCTTGAGAGCGGTACTGAAGCAAGAAGGTAAGAATGGAATCTGGCGACCTGTTGCTTATTCTTCTAGAACTATGACACCTACCGAAAAACGATATGCTCAGATCGAGAAAGAGGCTCTCGCAATTACATGGGCCTGCGAACGTTTTCAAGATTTCCTGCTTGGAAAGCGTTTCCGAATTGAGACCGACCATAAGCCTCTCATTCCTCTATTTTCGACGAAAGAATTGAGTTCTCTGACCCCAAGACTGCAACGTTTCCGAATGCGTATGATGAGGTTTGGATTCGAAATAGTGCATATCCCTGGAAAGGAGCTGCTCGACGCCGATGCATTATCCAGACAACCACTTCTTACAACCGAGGGAGGTGAAAACGAACGGCAAACCTCAGCGCATATAAATGCAGTTCTCTCGAGTATAACCGACAAAGACGAGATGTTGACGAAGATTTTTGAAGCTCAACAAGAAGATACGACCCTGAAAGCAGTAGTCAACTACCTTGAGAAAGGCTGGCCAGATAAGAAGAAAATGTCACAGGCTCTGCTCTCTTATTGGCATGTCAAGGATGAACTCGGCGTTCAAAATGGACTACTGATGCGTAGCTGTCGTCTTGTTATTCCAGCAAGTATGAAACTGGAGATCCTAGATAAGTTGCACGCTGGGCACTTCGGGATTACAAAAACAAGACTTCGCGCACGTGAGACGGTATGGTGGCCTGGAATTTCGGAAGAGATCGCGGAAACAGTCAGAAAGTGCAGTGTTTGTATCCAGGAAGCCGTCTCAAAACATGAACCTTTGATACCAACCAACTTTCTACACGACCGTGGCAAAAGATTGGAATGGATTTGTTCAAGTTCGAGAATAAGTGGTATCTAGTCGTAATTGACTATTATTCTCGATATCCTGAAATGGTTCAGCTGGATCGGCTCACAGCCAGTGTGGTGGTGCGTAGTTGCAAATCCATATTTGCCCGACATGGAGTACCAGAAACTGTTGTAAGCGATAATGGGACGCAATTTGGAGCTGCTCGTGAATTTGCAAATTTCGCAAGGCAGTACGGATTCACACATGTCACTTCAAGTCCTCGATTCCCGCAGAGCAATGGGATGGCAGAAGCAGGTGTGAAAATTGCTAAGTTGATCCTCAAGAAAAATCAAGACCCATCGCTTGGACTCCTGGAGTATCGATCGACCCCTTTGGAGAACGGTTACAGCCCTGCTGAGCTTCTCATGGGACGTAAACTCCGAACGACCTTGCCAATTGCACCAGAGAATCTTAATCCAAAGTTGGTGGACTCTCAGACCCTGAAAAGAAAGGAGGGGAAAAGGAGAAAGGATATGAAATCCAGATATGATCGACGCTGCGGAGCTACGGACATGGAGGAGCTATCCGAAGGTGACACGGTTTGGATTACAGATATGCGAACCTGGGGGATTGTAAAGCAGAAAGCATCGACACCAAGGTCATATATGGTTGATACTCCAGTTGGGACTTTACGTCGAAACAGGTTCCATCTACGAAAAGGAGTTACAGTGCAATATCCAGCCGACCCATCGACGCCGACCTTTTCGGGGGAGGAACTGGTTGAAAATGAAAAGACCCCAGTTGTGGATTATCCCTCTAACGACTCAGAAGACGGCCAGATAAGAACCCGGAGTGGACGAATTGTTAAACCTGTGGATCGCCTTCATTATTAATTATATTATGCATTTAAAGTTTGTAATGTATATATATATTTCAAGTCTTAAAAAGGGGGATGTGCTGAGAAGATGTAAGAAAACATCTACCTATGTTTCCCCACGTGACGCAGCGGAGCGTGACCTCGGCTGCACGGGTGAGTCAGTTGTTGTTTGCTCTCTGTATGGACGGACATTAAAACATTTACCATTATCTCTCTATCGGCTCCTCTCGTCTTCAAAATGAACTGAAGTCTGCCTTTAGCTGGTCTGTCGATCGGCTGATTTGGCGAGGACAGCCACGATGGGCGGCACATCGTCACTGCAAGTGTCCGGAGTGGCGGGGACACCTATGACGGGCTGAACAAAGATCGTCACTGCAAGTGTCCGGAGTGGCGGGGACACCTATGACGGGCTGAACAAAGATCGTCACTGCAAGTGTCCGGAGTGGCGGGGACACCTATGACGGGCTGAACAAAGATCGTCACTGCAAGTGTCCGGAGTGGCGGGGACACCTATGACGGGATGAACAAAGATCGTCACTGCAAGTGTCCGGAGTGGCGGGGACACCTATGACGGGATGAACAAAGATCGTCACTGCAAGTGTCCGGAGTGGCGGGGACACCTATGACGGGCTGAACAAAGATCGTCACTGCAAGTGTCCTGAGTGGCGGGGACAGCTATGACGGGCTGAACAAAGATCGTCACTGCAAGTGTCCAGATTGGCGAGGACAGCTATGACGGGATGAACAAAGATCGTCGCTGCAAGTGTCCAGAATGGCGAGGACAGCTATGACGGGATGAACAAAGATCGTCACTGCAAGTGTCCGGAGTGGCGGGGACAGCTATGACGGGCTGAACAAAGATCGTCACTGCAAGTGTCCAGAGTGGCGAGGACACCTATGACGGGATGAACAAAGATCGTCACTGCAAGTGTCCGGAGTGGCGGGGACACCTATGACGGGATGAACAAAGATCGTCACTGCAAGTGTCCGGAGTGGCGGGGACACCTATGACGGGATGAACAAAGATCGTCACTGCAAGTGTCCGGAGTGGCGGGGACAGCTATGACGGGATGAACAAAGATCGTCACTGCAAGTGTCCGGAGTGGCGGGGACACCTATGACGGGATGAACAAAGATCGTCACTGCAAGTGTCCAGAGTGGCGAGGGACACCTATGACGGGATGAACAAAGATCGTCACTGCAAGTGTCCGGAGTGGCGGGGACACCTATGACGGGATGAACAAAGATCGTCACTGCAAGTGTCCGGAGTGGCGGGGACACCTATGACGGGATGAACAAAGATCGTCACTGCAAGTGTCCGGAGTGGCGGGGACACCTATGACGGGCTGAACAAAGATCGTCACTGCAAGTGTCCGGAGTGGCGGGGACACCTATGACGGGATGAACAAAGATCGTCACTGCAAGTGTCCGGAGTGGCGGGGACACCTATGACGGGCTGAACAAAGATCGTCACTGCAAGTGTCCTGAGTGGCGGGGACACCTATGACGGGATGAACAAAGATCGTCACTGCAAGTGTCCGGGAGTGGCGGGGACACCTATGACGGGCTGAACAAAGATCGTCACTGCAAGTGTCCGGAGTGGCGGGGACAGCTATGACGGGCTGAACAAAGATCGTCACTGCAAGTGTCCGGAGTGGCGGGGACACCTATGACGGGCTGAACAAAGATCGTCACTGCAAGTGTCCGGAGTGGCGGGGACACCTATGACGGGATGAACAAAGATCGTCACTGCAAGTGTCCGGAGTGGCGGGGACACCTATGACGGGATGAACAAAGATCGTCACTGCAAGTGTCCGGAGTGGCGGGAACACCTATGACGGGATGAACAAAGATCGTCACTGCAAGTGTCCGGAGTGGCGGGGACACCTATGACGGGATGAACAAAGATCGTCACTGCAAGTGTCCGGAGACGGACAGGATGGTTACGCCACGACAGCAATGACCGCGACATGGTGTAGCAACATCGAGACAAAGAACCGGCCCTCAAATTAAAATGGAGGATGGTCAAATTACCCGTGCAGAATATGAAAATGAGGAGGTGTTCATTTCGGCCATTAGAATCTCATTGGGTCAGCGGGGATGTGGGAGTGGCCGTGCCCTATGCAAAACTTGTTTGTCGCAATCGATCATGCTCCAGATGCCCTACATCCACACAATGCCACCTTGTCCCCAAGGTCAAATCACATTCCTCGAAACCAAGCCCTTTGTTGCTCGTCCTCGGTTTTTTTTAATCATCGAACTTTCCTTGATGCCAGTGACGCCCGATTGCCTGAAGTGTGCGGAATTAAAAATAGAAAAACTTATTTCTCTATATAGCTGTAGGTCGTATACAAGGTATGTCCCATAAGTTCCCGGACTGGATCCATAAAAAAATAAATGAATGAAAAATGTAAATAAATATGACTGCTTATTATAGAAAAAAATATCTGGCAACACGGTGGTACCAATATCGAGGCGGTACGTGCGCGCGCGCCAAGGTCATTCTAATTTATTTAAAGGTTACACCTTGCGCTGCGGCGATTTTACGATGGAACAAAAATTGAAGCAGAGGATTTGCATTGAATTTTGTGTGAAACTTCAAATATCAGCAACCGAAACTTTTGAAATGCCTAATAAAGTATTCCCCAATGACGCCTCAAAGAGAACAACTATTTTTGAATGGCATTCTAGATTTAAAGCTGGCAGAATTTCCATTGAAGATGATCCTCGGCAAGGACGCCCAAATTTCAAAGGACTGATGAAAATGTGCAAAAAATCACCGGTTTGATAAAAGAAAAACCTCGAACCACTTTGCTAGAGCTAGAGCAAGACACAGGCATCTCTAAAACAACGATTGGAAGGATCGTAACCGAAGATTTGAAGCTCAAAAAGACTCCTGAAAAATTCATCCCAAGATTCCTCACTAATGAACAAAACCTGTGTCGGCTTGCAACCTGTGAGGACATGTTGCAAATGACAAGAACGGATCCGGAATGGAAAGACAAGATAATCACAGGCGACGAGACATGGGTCTATGGCTATGAGCCTGAAACCAAGCGTCAAATCTGCCGAGTGGGGAGGTCAGGGTGAGCCTAGACCCAAATAATCCAGGATATTGAAATCGAGAAACAAGATGTTGCTGGTCGCCTTTTTGGATAACAAGGGCATTGTTCATCACGAGTATCTTCCTGCAGGCCAAACAGTTATTAAGGAAATGTATTTGGGCATTATTCGCCGTCTAAGAGAAGCGATTCGAAAAAAAAAAAAGGCCAGAAAAATGGACTAATGGTGACTGGATCCTAAACCATGACAATGCCCGCCCTCACACAGCGCACTTGGTGACGCGAAAAACGGGACACAAATCCTACCTCAACCACCCTATTCCCCAGACATCGCACCAAATGACTTTTTCCTGTTTCCCAAATTTAAAGCAGTTCTAAAAGGAAGACATTTTGACACCAGGGATGGCATAATAGAAAAATCGCTGTTGGCATTGAAGAGCATTCCAAAAGAGGCCTATAAAAACTGTTTCGACAATTGGGAGAAACGATGGCGCTGGTGCGTTGAAGCAAGGGGGGATTACTTTGAAAAGTTTTATTTATTTATTTTTTTAATATCTTACCTTTTTTTTATGGACCCAGTCCGGGAACTTATGGGACATACCTTGTATATTTTGATTGAATCGTTTTTTTTTTTTGCAAAGTGTATAAGGAGCCATTTCGGGAACGTACATATATTGTCTCTTCTGAGGAATAAAAAGTCGAACAACGCAGGTTCTCAAACCGTGGAAAGCCTGGATGTTTCCCGCGAAACACGGCGTGTAATGAGAGCTTCAACCCGGTTTCTGTCTTTTTGCAAACTTCAAATATGAGACCTTTTTCCGAACCATAAGGACGACTGTCAAAAGACAAATTTCCAGTTTTTGTTTTGATAGGAAAGCGTTTTATTTAGCTTTTATCTAATGTAAAAAAAAAGATTTTTCTCCGCGTAACAAGGGGATTACAAAATAACTCGTCTCATTAACTGAGAATAAAATGTTAAAAACAAAATGACTGTCCTATAGCTTCAACCAAGTCTCTCTGATCCCTGTGATGAAACTCTTCCCAGTGTGACTGGAAGAACAGGACCAAATGGACAACTTAGAATTGGTGTTCAGAAAGAGACAAAAAGGATGTTTCCGATCGTTCTGCGTGCGTTATAAGACCGTGCTCAACAAAGCCATTCCTCCTTGCGAGAAATGGCAGATCTCAGGAAGGCCGACCACAGGCCAGTCAAAGAGTCTCAAATTTCACATTCGCAACAATTTTTGCTTCACTACACAAAGAGCAGGAACTTTTTTTATATTTTGGCCTAAGACCCTTTTGAAGAAAGTTTCGCAATATCCCGCACAGATAGGTGAATCAAAATAAAGCGAGGAGCCTGGGGGATTATGTCAGACAGCTGTCAGACGTCACTTTATAAATGAAGCCATATGGCCGAGATAAAGAATTTGTCACATTTTTAAAGGAGTGAACATAAGCTGTGCGAAGTACCTTCTCCTCGACTGAATCGCAAATTTCACACTTTCTCTAATCTCAGCGCATTCCCAGACATCGGCTTAACTGCACGGCTCATTTTTTAAACCAGGATATTAGCTGGCGTTGACTGACGGCTCCTCCACTTTCGAATTCCGACATGATCCTCGTGACAGGCGACCACTTGTAACACGAGGGATAAAGGCACGCGATACACTTCAAACGATTGGAGAAGTACTCACCGCCCATCCGCCGCAGAAGAGCTCATTGTCGTTGTAGTTAGGTTTGGTGCGGAAGCCGAACCTCCACATGCTGGAGCGGGACGGGGGCTCGAGCAGGCGGCCGTGGGCCTCGGCAGGCCGCGGCAGGAGAACGGCGGCAACCGCCAGGAGCAGCGCCAGAGTCGCCAGCATGCTGCACGCCCAGTCAGCTCACAGAATGATACAGAGATTTCCTTGGCATTTTGAGTGCCCCAAGTTGATCTAATGTAGGTGAAGGTAATAGAATTCAGAGGAAGAAGGATACTGACAGACCCTCCAAGACCAAACAAACCTGAAAGGAAGAGCTGGAGGGATTCCTTTACCGAGATTTAAGCAGGAGAAGAAGTATCGAACAAAATTTTTTTTTTTTTTTGCATCCAAGATTCCACTCCTGTGATTTAGCAATACCAAGCGACTATCTCTGACGATTGTGTCTCCGCTATCTTATCTCTGTTGGTCACGTTGGAGCGACGTGGACTTTCTTGAAACATTTCTCTCAGATAGAGTCTCTAATCCCCTATGCCATTAACACAAAAGAAAATCTTTGGAGAGATCCATAGTCCAGGACAGCATACCTGGCCAGTACTGAGAGACTAGAAGTAGGGAAAGGGAATGTTGGGCTCTCCCATCATTTATTTCTTAAAGAAAACACCTAAAGGATTTTCAGAAATCAAAAGTGCAACAGATTTAGCCTCATTGGCGACAGGAGAAGAACTTGACGCGAGTGATCCACTTTACTCGCGGTGATGGATGACTCGGCGGTAGAACAACTTTGTAAAAAAACAAGGACGGGAGAAAGCTGCCCCACCCTCCCACAACAAGCCCACTAACCCCGAGTCAATCCGTTATGAACCTGAAGTCCGGGGGGCGGGGCGGGTGAGTAATCGCCGCTCTGCCCGACTTTCCCATCCTGCCGGCCTGGGAGACACCAGTCGGCAACATCCATTTTGATTTTTACAATTTAAAAAAGTAGAGTGCGATGTGATAGTTCCTTGGTCCTGGAGAATAAGGAGTACTAAGACATCTCTGATGTTCAACCAAGGAAGGAAGGATTATAGAGTGGGCAAACACGACGTAATCTCCTTTGATTGCGGCGTTAATCCATGGAGCCGTCGAAACTGGGTTAGCACAGCATTGCCGGCTTCCCTGGCTGGCAGCAACGATGTTTAACAACGGCCATTTCAGTGGGATATTGGATTCTTCTAAGTGTTTCAGAATCGGCACAAATCTGTTTATTTTGAAACGTTATACCAGGGTGGGCTGATGTATAGCAGCCAGGAGGGAGGCGTGACTACGAGGACGAACAAACAGAAGCGCGAGGGAAAAAAAAACGCCAGAACAATGGTCGATCATTTCTGGAAGCACAACTACACTCGGAAAAATAACAAAAAATATGTTAGGGCGTAACCCTTTTTCTAGGTAACAAAAATAATTATCAAAAATGATTTTTTTTTTTTAAAAAGCAATTAGAAAAATGTTTAAGAAAGAAATAAAAAAAAATAGATTACGAGCCCCAATTAAAAAAAGAGTTCGAGGAAAGGGATGTTGCAATTCCTGACAGACGCCGGCCCAATTACGCGCACAAGAAATATGCTTAAACGTTCGTCTGGTGAAAAATTGAAGAATGATTACAGCGTTGCCAGCCGAAGGTCACAGCGTTCTTTTGCCCCCCGCCGCGCATATATATCCAGCAGACACGGAGGCAGCTAAGTGATAGGGCGCGGAGATAAATTACCAACTTTCCGCTTCCGGATAAACTGCTTAATGATAGGGATTGGTCGAACACGTGTGGCTTCTATATCGCACTGTTGGGCTGGAAACTTTCGACAACACAATGGAACAACAAAAAGCCTGGCAGCTATATCAATCTGGACACAATGAAACAAACAATAAAAAAACAGCTTTGCGCCAATTTGTCCTGTCAATCATCTTTTTATACAATCATTGTTTCCTTGCAATTATTTAATGACAGTAGTGAGTGCTCTTCTTCGACCGGGCGATGATTCATCACGCTGCCACGGCCCAGGATTTGAAGCCATTTCTACCAACGCAGTTTAATACAAACTTGTAGATTCTTTAGAATTGTGCGGCCGTGGAGTTTGGCCTGCAGGACTCTCCTAGCCAACAAGTCTCCCGGCAGACCCATTAATTCAAACCTCTGTCAGCATATTCCACAGCTCAACTCCCACATGTTCGATAGCGTGAAACAGTCGCTAACGGCGGAGCTCCGGCGGAGAAATTTGTACACGCGGCTTCCCAGCATCCCAACCTCTGGGCTGACTGCGCCGTGAGACAAATCTTGGCTTTGTGGTTCTATTTGTCTACGAGTCAATGAATTATATCTCTTCCGTTTTCTCTCTTTTATATAGTCACTTACAAA
>CP092873.1:1765994-1800539 GCA_030710605.1 Cordylochernes scorpioides
AAATATAAAATTTCTATGAAAATTTTTTTTTTAATTTATAAACTTTTGACCACAGCGCAGATAAATTTATTTTCAGATTTACCGTACTTCTCATTAGGCTTTTAAATATTGAAACATGTGTCACTTATGGACGATAGAATGAAATACGTTATTTTGAAAATGTTTTAAAGCCAAATACGTTATTATATATTTGTACTTGGGTAAAATATGGCTTTCTTGCCAATAAAAATACATTTTATTTAATAAATGCATTTTAATTTAAATAATAATTAAATAAAGAAAATATCTCAATGTATATAATAAGCAGAAGATTGTTTATATTTTGTTTAGGGTCAAATATTCACATTTCCCCACTTTTCTTCACATTTTATGTAATTACCTTATTTCTGATCTTTTTTTTTTAAGTTACAAAATATTTCCTCACAATGAGTTTCTTTTTATTACAAAACGCTAGCTTTCAAGCGATAATAGCTCTTCAACGGGCTTAATAAAACATCGACTATATCTTACAAGAAATATTTACAAAACATACGCGTGGATATTCACAACTGAAATTTTTAAATTGGTATGTAATTTTTTCACAATTTTATCATGAATAGAAATTTCTGATAATTATTTCTTTTTAAATAAGTTGATAAACTAACGTGGACACAGCCGAGAGAATTTAAATATTTTTTAATAAAAAAACTCAGCGCGCGCCAAGAGAACACGTTCTAACACCTGCCCCTATCCAGGGCGCTACCTCAGCACACATCGTCGTCTGTTATTTATTGTATATACTGTACAGCCATCACAGAGCATTTATCATCATCACCTAGCGCAGATTTAGAATTTTGGAAGATCACAGAGGTGATTTTAAAAATACTCTTTTGGAGAAAGAAAAATTTGTAAATTTAAATATATTTTATAAAAAATAAAAAAAACCTATAAAGAGAGAATTTCTCTCGACAGAATTACTGAGTTAACGCTGCAAGGCTTCTATTTGATATTTTTGTATTTTTCTATCAAATTCGTATTCTTTCCTTAAAAATTTTTAAACATCACAGAAATTATTTTTGGGTCAAAAATATTTATTTTTTGGGTTTTAGATGTATTTTGATATCGAGATTATCTTTATTGTCGCACAAAACCTGTTCATTATTTTCTATACCAAAGTTGTTAATAAATAGAGACCCAATCTCCGAAATATAAAAATTGTATCATAAATGTATATGCTTTAAAATAAATTTATGCATCAATACATCTGTGTTTGTTTTAATTCATCATATATTACAGATATTGAACAACTGTCAATTACGGGTAAGAATACAAATGATGGATTCTGTAGAACAAGGAAAATTTACCTCATTAAATTGAAGAAAATGTTAAACCTCTTGTATAAATTATTCCCCCACAATACCAACCTGCAGCTATGAATGTGTCACTGCCCTATTGACTCCAATTATAGGAAAACAAATTTGTGAAAAGATATGGAAATACAGTAAAACCTCCCTTTAACGGACACCTCACACACAACACAACAAGAAAATTCAACAATGGATGAGGTTTTAGGGCTGTTGGTCCTCATCAATGTAGTGCAGGCTGTACCTGAATGGTGCTACAGTAGAACATACTCAATGAGAGGACACTCGTGCTAGAGGTCACCTCTCTACAAAGGACAGTTTTCATTTGAAAAATTACCATTTTTACAATTTAGAAACTCTCCAGTAAGAAGACACTTCTCCCTAAAGGACACTTTGGTTCTGTAATTAGGTGTTGTCAGGGAGGTAGTGTATTAACCAATTTTATTATTATTATTATTATTATTCAGCGCCAGACGTTTAAGTGCCTCGCTGTCACTTTCCTCAGGGGAATGTGGGGACAGCAGATCACCGAGTTGTCGGGGACTGAATTAAAAAAAAAATACTCTCACACACACACAGAAATTAATAAAAAATTAATACAGTAAGTACATTATTTATTGTAAAAAAAACTCTCTCTTCTCTCGAGCTACGACGCTATTCGAGAGTTCGCTTTTTACAATAAATAAGATATATTTTGTTAATTTTTATTAATTTCTGAATAACTAACAACCATTTTACTTAATATAAAAAAAATAGTTGATGTAGCCATATATTTTCCAACAAACTTCCAAGCGACAAAAGATCTCCAAAACAAATTTGTGAATTATATTTGAGGTTCCATTATCTTTTAATTCTCGATTTTTTATTTTTTTAACTGACGATCATAAAAGATGGGGTTTTTTGTCGTCTGATTATATTTTCTTTTAAAAGCTTTATCGATTTTGTTCCTGAAACAGGAACGGCTACCCTGGCAAACGCAGGAGATTCCGTACATCCTCTCATGACGTCGTCCTATACTGTCTGGCACGACAACAGGATGGCTTTTGTCACTTGGCTTCAAGTTGGTGTTGGGGGATTCAATGGTTCTGCGACTTATCTCTGCGCACTCTATTTACATACTTAAAATGCAAATATCTTTAAATAAATTAAAATTCTATGTATATAATGGGAGGAGGGGGGAATTAGTACAGAAATGCTATAATGTGTGGGTAAAGTTTTCAACTAGCAATAATCGCGCCTCGGAAGATCCTCATTGGCTACGATATCGCCTCTGCGCAAAGCTATAATGTGTGTTGTTGAGCTAATGGAAATATACATAAGAATTATATAAAGAATGTGATAAAAAAAAACAGCTATACTATCACAATGGACTTTGGTTGGTGAAACCTATGGGAGACAGGATCCCTAGTGGGACTTGGACAGAAACTCCCTGCGTAGATCAGTTCAATGTGCCGTTTCATAGAACCTGCACCTAAGGGCCACACTCTATCCATCATGTGAACACATTCTTGATGCCTTCATTGACCCAGGAGTCTACCTCTGCCGCAGGAAATGTTTAGATAAAACATTTGATAGCGAGGACTACGGGAAGTGGCCACAGGTAGATCTACCTTCTTCGCAGTTGTAGCCACAGACAACCCAGCATATATCTTACTAGAAACTGCCGCGAACACAATCCGCTACAGTATCCAATTTGTGGCTACTAGATCATCGGCCGCTTTTACCCACTTGAGAGGTTATTGGCTAGATCTTCACTAACACAGCTATGTAAAGAATGGATGGCCAAGAAGTTGCCACGCTGTGTAGTTGACATCTTGACTTACCATCAGCCACCATCTGATCACCTTTCTCACGAAGTCTCTTCACCACGAAGTTCTTCAAAACTTACGTCTTCCGGGACTTCAAGATCCACTGCAACAAACACTTTCTTTCTTCGGCGTATCCTTGGTTTATGACTAGGACGAGGTCCCCAAACGCCCATCAATTTCACTTTGATGGTTTCGTGTAAGATTAGGTCTCTAAGCAGGTGACTATTTCACTTTGCTTGATTTTGAGTGGGAAATTTGGAGCGGAGTACACCTATCAGGAAACCTTTTTGATGACTGTCCATTCGGCAGGTTCAATTCCAGTTTGGGTTTTTTCCCCATTTCTTCGACCAGAAACTGTTGACTTCCCGTTCCTGCTTTAAGCTGGCCATGTTAGTAGATCCTGGTCTGTAGACACAGTGGCCTGAAGTGACCATTGATGAGTGGAATATCAACGGTCAAAATGGGAAACTGTTGGTTCTCATGCCTCGACGGAACAGCCCCTCTTGGACTACAAGGCAGAATCCATGTCGACATCATCTGATCAACAGGTCAAGGTGGTCAGTTGGTGGCCGCCACTCTTCACGGCTGAATGTCCAGCCAACATCCTCTCCTTTGGCCAAGCTGATGGGTCAAGTGTCATATACAAACTGTCCGGCATTCATTGTTCTTTATAAAGAATAAAGACTTTGTTGAAAAGGATGATGATAGGAGAAGGAATTGATCACCGGAGGATTTTATTGAAGAAGAACTTTAGCCTCAAAGTCACGGTAAACAACCTCACACTTGAAAGCAGAGTGCCCACACCTACTCACTAGAGAGAAGTAGGCAAACTGGTGGAAATAGAAAGTGTTGCACCCAGTGGAAATTCTCTAGACTTGGCGTGAATACACAGGCATCCCATAGGATTAACAAATATGTCTGCATTTAACTATCTTTGGGCGTTTTTGGTGCACCCAATCTTTAGTTCTTAAAAATAAAAGACTTTTCGAAAAATCAAAAATCTCTTGTTCTCCTAAAATATATATATACGAGTATATATATTATATAATCTAAAATGCAATTATTTTATTTTTTAAAAACATATATTAGAATTCTATATTACCGTGATAAATAATTTTATGTGTAATTTGCTTCAAGTAATTCAAAATAAAAACTACTTGATGGGTAAGTAATTTATTTCCTATTTTCACGACTGTACCTTAAATTCTCTATCTTTTTCCAACAACAAAACAAAATATTCATACCAATTTAGTCAACAGGATGAACCTATTTTCAATTAAATTATTATTTTTTATTTTTTTTTTATATATTATTAATTCAATGTATTAAAAAAACTAATACAAAATGCCGCCAAAACAAGAAAAGGTAGAACAAGATACGATGCAAGTACAATGGAAATACCAAAATTTAATGGTCCAAATTTAAATATAATAGCTTGGCTCAAATTCTTTAACAAAAAATGTCTGCAGAAACATCTTGATGAAGATTTCAAAATAATTAATACATCAAATTATCTCGAGGGAGAAGCATTCAGTTATTACATTGAAGAATTACAAGATATATATAATTGGGGGGAAATTGAACAAAAATTAACATCATACTTCACACAATAAGGATTCAAATTTATTTAGTAGGTTTCTAAATTTAAAATATAAGGAAAAAGATGATTTTGAACAATATTTTAAGGAAAAATCTGCTTTAACCAAAAAAAAAAACTCAATCTAGAAAAACCACTTCTATTAGAGGCACTCACAGATGGAATGCCAAACCACCTTAAAAAATACCCAATAGATGCAAAGATAAAAGAACCCTCAGATTGGTTTAAAATTACAATTCAGTTAAAATTATCAACAAATCAAGAAGAACCCCAACAACCCTCTACAAGCAATAGACCATATACTCCAGTAAGAAGATTCAACCCCAACTCCTCCCAAGCTCATAAATCCCAACCATTCCCAAGGACAGTAGCAACAAATCATCACCAGCAAGAACCTCACAAACCTCCATAAACCGACCCCCATACCCCTGCAAGATATGTTCCACAAACCAGCTACCCAACCAGCTCCATTTCCATAGAGACTGCCCACTTAAGAACAATAATCATCCGAAGCGCATCAACCCAGGTAGAACATTATTACTAATCTCTGTATTTATAAATCAAATATCTTTACCTTGTGTACTTGACACTGCATCATCTATCTCTATTATCCCATTAAAATATTTAAACTCTATTTATTATAAAATATTAGACAATTCCCCAAAAGAAAGAATAGGTCAGGTAGAAGGATTTAGTTGCCCATTAGGCAAAATATTGGTTAGGCTTACCTTAGGAAAACTTACAAGGTATCAAGAAATGTCTGTGATAGTCCAATAGAATATCTTATTTTAGGCTTACCAACATTTTATAAATTTAGGTTACAGATAGATTTGTCAAAAAACCTTTATTTATCCAAGCACTGGTAAATTAACTCAAAGATATATAGGCCCCGTTTACAATTTTAAACAACTTTCTCCAGTCACATACGAAATAAATAAACCCAACTTACCTCAAAGAAAACAAACAGAAATTATACACTCTAATAAACTTAAATTATTTTACCCAAAATCATATTTTTTTACCTTCAAAATAGCACTAATAAAGAAAATGACTTAATAGTAAACCAAAATTCTAACACAAAGTTAATAGATATTGATGATAAACCATGTTTTTTACAGGAAGGCCATATTTTGGATATGGACAATGAGGAACAAATATCAACCCCAATTCTAAACAAATAACTTAATGTCATTCCATATATCTCTCTGTTAGCATTTCATTACTCAACCATTATTAAGAAATACCTTTATATATTATTTCACATACATTTAAATGTTAATATTTTATAAACAACTCATTTTAAATTATATTTGTGTAAAAATAAACATTTCTACTGTCATTTAATATTTTGAAATACAACAAGCATAATGACATAATTACTCATATTTTAAATACCTTTTTGACTTCATATAAATTTTTATATCAATCTATCATTATTATTTCCTATATATAGTTTTATTTTAATTTCATAATTATATAAATCATTTGTAAACAAACTTTCTTTTGTTTATTTTGAAAAATATGACATTGATTTTTATTGTTTAATTTGTAATTATTTCTATAGACATTTTGATTTCGTTTAATTAATTATTTTGTAATTGACAATTTTATTTTTAAATTTTAAAAATCTTTTTCACAGGGGGAGAATATTATATAATCTAAAATCTAATTATTATTTTAAAAAAAAAGATATATTTTATTTTCATTCATTGACTGCTCTACATTTTCTGACCATAGATTTAGAACATAACACTTTGAACATTGTGGTAAATATGTATAGTTAACCTACCTATTTTTTTAATTCACGAATATAGGATTCATTTTATAAATTCTATATTACTGTGATAAAATATTTATGTGTAATTTGCTTGAAGTAATTCAAAATAAAAACTACCTGATGGGTAAATAATTTATTTCCTATTTTCACGACTGCACCTTCAATTATTTTTCAACAACAAAAGAAAATATTCATGATTCATTACGTCACATGAATTGACAAACGTTACTTTGTACGGGTTAACACACAAATACAATATTAGGGCCTACAGTAAGAGTAACTTAAACACAGAAAAATCGTGGACTCAAAAGTACAACACAAAAAAAAAGTAAATAATAAACCACAATTTGTTAAATAAAATAAAAAAACAGTACTTAGCTTTATTGCTGCTTAGGTAGGGATCGGACCGGGGTTACACAGGTATGCGCCGAGATTGCCAGACAGGGATATAGCACGCAGAGAACACTTTAAGCGTCCCCACACGATATTCCACCACACTCGCCTCGACTCATACCATAGCCCACTTTATATACAAACATGGCCACATTCGTCCAATGAGAATGCGGGAGAGATTTGTTCACAAACAAACGAAAACATAAATTCTTTAAACTAAAACCTGAGATAAGATATGATAAGATTGCAAATATTTGTCAATATAATTTGACAAAAGGTATCTTTCCAAAAAAAAAAAAAAAAACTAACAAATCTCCCAAACATTCCCATTGTCCCGTAAGGAAAACCTCCCGCTGTTCGGGAGGAAAAAAGCTCACGGGAGCCATGTTATAAAGATACAAAAAAACTAAAGAGAGGAGTAGAAGACATCCGGGTCGTTCCATAAAGGTGCCTTCCATCTTGTTCCTCCCAACAGAAACTTCAAAACAAAATCTGCGCAAACTACGTGAGTTACCATGAGTGATTACCAAACACACACATATATAATATGCTTTAGTATACATAGTTTAATGGGGGACCAAATAAGCTCTCATCTGGGACCGGCTGGGTAAGTTAGGTAGAAACTTAGGGTACTGACACGCGCTCACTTGATGAGAAACCGAACGATCCAATTCCATTCAGTTCTCTCAAGTCCAAGAGCTAAAAGCTCTTCTTAACGTCTGTGTCTAAACACTTTCATCCTATCGACATGTACAACTTTCACATCGTGCATGGTGACCCCTCTTACTCTAAAGTTAACATCGGAGACCCTAGCTTCCACACGGAAAGGCCCATAGACGTTGGAGTAACCTTCAGTCTTAGGAACAGCTAGCATTACCAGATCTCCTCTGTCGAAACTTTTGGTAGAAGGTGGCCTAGGATTCATAAGCTTTTTAGCAGAATTACCTGACATAAACTGTCTGACAGTCTCCTTTGCTTTCCGCATCACCCTTAACCTCTCAGCCCAAGTAGGCTTTCTAAAACTATAAACAGACCCAGCGCTACACTCACAGCTTCTGTTAAACTCAGTAGGTGGCAACTTTACAGCCTCGTTTTCAATGCGCTTCACTGATTTCTCCTCGAAGGAGCTTGAAACCATCGGTCTATGCACACTGGCAACGTAGCTAAGGTCTACATAATCTCGGTCTTCTGGTTTCAAGGAAATCATGTTGCAACGCTCCCGTATGGCAGGTAACGGGATATTGAATCTCCTTATATCATTGATTCCCAGAATCCCGTCGTAGGCCTTATCTCCGAGTGACATTAGCCAAAACCTTATCTCTCCCAGCTCAATGCCGTTTTCGTTACCAACTCTACAGGTTTTAACACGTGTAAGTGTCTGCTCTTGGCCTGTCACTGACACTATACGTAAAGTTTTAAGTGCATCGTCCCAATTCTCCTTCAAGACCTTGCACTTTTCAGAATCAATAATACTGACTTGGCTTCCTGTATCATATAACAGGTGCCACATATTGCCGTTAATATTAACCTTAACTATTGGCAGATTTCCATACGGATCTCCGCCATATGAACGTATGTTCACTATCTCGGCATTGTCAAGAGTATTGCGGTTGGCAAACATAGAAGACTGTCTTGAGCAACAATCACTAGCTATATGTCCTAATCTACACTCAGATGGACTCAGCTTGATTTCGCCCAACAATTTAGTCAGTTTTTCTACCTCACCCCTAAGGTCTTTAATACACTGCTCATTTTCGTGCTTCATCCTGTTTACACTGGCACTAAGCATCTTCATCTCACTCTTAATGCTATTTATTTCTGCAACCCCTTCTACTGAACATACCCCTTTCATAAAGCTGCAACGGTGTTTTACACTATCCTCCGTGGCCATGACATTGACTGCTTTGTCTATTGATTTAGCCTCGCTGCGAACAATAGCCTCTCTATACTTATCGAGCACATTTTCGAGGAAAATTTCGAACACTCGGCTATCGTCAAAACTGTACTCTACTTTATCTCTAATGGCCAGGAATCTTTCTTTAAAAACCATAGGACTTTCCCCAACTCTCTGCTTAAGACCTTCTATTAATTTAAGGCATTCCCTAATACCACGCGCTTTCTTAGGGTACAATATGTTCAGTTTACTAGCAATACTTTTGAAACTGCTATCGTTACGGATACCCATCTCCTCTAAGCTCAACCTAACTTCAGGGGATAAAGCCTCGAACATGAGCAATGCTTTGACCTCAGGATCCCATTTGCCTACTCGAGCTTTAAGCTCGACTTCCCGAATGAAAGATTCGAGATTAACCCCATTAAACATTGACAGGTTAAGCATAGAGTTCACAAACATGATGGAGTACAAAAATTAGTAATAAACCACACAATCAAAGAAAAAAAAACCGCACGTAAAATTACAGGAATTTACACGTGCAAAACACCAGTAATCCTGGCAGGCTCGCCAATGACAAACGTTACTTTGTACGGGTTAACACACAAATACAATATACTAGGGCCTACAGTAAGAGTAACTTAAACACAGAAAAATCGTGGACTCAAAAGTACAACACAAAAAAAAAGTAAATAATAAACCACAATTTGTTAAATAAAATAAAAAACAGTACTTAGCTTTATTGCTGCTTAGGTAGGGATCGGACCGGGGTTACACAGGTATGCGCCGAGATTGCCAGACAGGGATATAGCACGCAGAGAACACTTTAAGCGTCCCCACACGATATTCCACCACACTCGCCTCGACTCATACCATAGCCCACTTTATATACAAACATGGCCACATTCGTCCAATGAGAATGCGGGAGAGATTTGTTCACAAACAAACGAAAACATAAATTCTTTCCACTAAAACCTGAGATAAGATATGATAAGATTGCAAATATTTGTCAATATAATTTGACAGAATGTGAGCAAATTTTCACGTTTTTTACTTCAACTTCTGTGTGTAACACTTTCTATTTTCGCTCTCTTTAAGGTATCATTATACTTTATTTCATACCGTTATTACATTGTTGCACCTTTATACGGTCACCGACCTTGGTTTCCTCCTTCTTGGTGTTATACACCGAGCGGGTTTCCATACTTAAAGCAAATAAAGAAAAGTTAATAAAAATAAATTACCTTTTAAAGTTATTGTGTTTATTTATTCGTTGTCTTCCTCGTAGGTCGTGATCCTCAGTCTTGGTCTAGGTCCTCTCTCTCGCTCCAATAACCAATCAAGATATATGTGTGTGTACAATAACTATATTACAAAAGGAATGATACCATTGTATATAATCTGTTTTAAATAAATATCATAGAATATTTTGAATAAATGTAGGGCGCATCAAAATTTATGCAACAATATACATACATACAGAGAAGCATAATACAGATTTCTTCCATATAGATGGAAGTTTTGCCGGGAGGAAGAAATGGATCACAAGAATTGAATGACAACTCGTCCATTGAAATAGACGCAGAAAAATCTGCGCTCCGAATTCTGACCATCTCTTCACTCTCGGCCAGAGGTCCAGTTGGACTTTTCTCAAGTGTGCTGGACTGTCGACAGGAGGCGCATAGTTTCTTCTGCGTCGATTTTGACGGAAAGATCCGTTGTTGTTGTTTGTTTGTTTCTGGGAGGACGGGGGATTTTAGATTGTTATAGCCTGCAAATGTGAATAACAATTTTTTTTTAATAAAAAAGTTGTTCTAATACGATAAAAATATTTAAAAATCAGGTTTTATGATTTAGAAAATTAGAAGCCTGTGGTGCGAGCTAAGTTAAATTTGTAACAAAAATCTTGATTTGATGGGAGTCTTGTAAATTTATTTGAACCACTCCCCTGTTGTGTCGTCACATGGGGAGTTCTACTCTGGGTGATTCACCTACGGAGATGGTGGATCGATTGTGTGGATTTACGTCAAACATCCAGCAAGACCAAACAACAACATCCCATGTTGTTCATTCAAACTTTTTTTTTTGTATTTTGAAGCCCATTAGCTATTGTTTCAAGGTCTGTTGAAGGCTCTCAGCCTGAAAGCTAGCCACGAAGATTGTCTGAAAGAAACTCTATCTGCGGATTTAACCGTTGATTCTAAATCTCCATCCACTCGACAAACCCCAAACTACCAGTTTACCTCAAGAACGTTTCAAGAACGTTTCCACTCGTCAAGTTGCAAGGTTCCGCGAGTGAAACAGCTCGGCTTCTGTTTCCCGTCTTGAGGGCCCAAACACTCCGCCCGGGGGGAGGTATCGCTAAACAAGGCGGGACCACCGGCGAATTGTTGACGCAGCGTCTGACAGGATTCCTTTTGTCTCTGGGCGAGTCAAGAGAGGCCCCTCCCTGCCCGCGCATGCCTTACTCCGCCAATATTTGGACCGTAAGGGAAAACATTTCGTTCGTTCTTTGTTATTCTTACGTCCAACCTGGCCGTCAACAGCTCGACCCACCGGTATGCAGCGGTCGCTGGTACGCCGTTACCCATGATCATCATGATTTGACCATTATAGAACATAAGTTTATTGACATCTTGTCCATACACGCAAAAGTGAGCCTATTATTTTAAAATAGTTATATATATACAACTATTTAAAAAATTTAAAAGGCATATCCTAACCAGGAGCACATGTGCTTTTCGGATAGTAGAGTGCCATCTGGTGGAACAGAAATCAACTAAACATTGATTTAGCCTGTTCCCTGATATTTAGCCAACCCACTATCAGGGAACAGGCTAAATCAATGTTGCTCTGCCATCTGAAAAGCACATGTGTTCCTAGTCAGGATATGCCTTTTTTATTTTTAATATCAACACCTGACCTTTCCATTATTTTTTTCGTTGTTTTTTCATATACAACTAGGTACATGGCTGCAGAGTTTGATGGAAGATCGGCAGCCAGCGACACCACGTATTTCGCCACTGAGGAGATGGTCCTCGAAACCAACAGAAAGATCCAGGACTTGCAGGTCGCCCGGTGATCATCAATATATCGTGGACACAGTTCTCTTGGAATGTTCTCAAATCTTCCCTGTCCCACGCACACGTCTACAATAGTCGAATTCCATAAACCCCGAGGCTGATACCAACCAAGTACGGTCGCGCCGACTGTAACTGCCTCTTGTTTCTAAATGTTTCCCAATAATTTCACAAACCCCGAATTATTTTTACACGAAATGGGAGAATCTGATTTTACATCCTGTTTTGTTCAGTAGGGATCATATACATTAGAATTCTTGAAATTCTCATAAAATACATTTTAAAAGTTTTTATTAAGATCAATATAATTTCATTAAGGTCATTTTTCATTTTAATATAAGGCCATTTATATTTTGTCCATATGTAATGTAACGTTCTATATTAAAGAACGAGTAAGAATGAATCAGAGAAGATCCTATGACAATAGAAACTCTAACTTTATTACTCTCTTGACCTATATATACACATCGTGCTTCACGCGGACATGCAAATCAACCATCCTTTTAAAGAAACAAAAGGTAAATATGCAAATATACAGAATATACAAATATACAAAATAAAACAATACCATGCAAATATCCCAAGGTATGCGACATGTAAATATGTAAAGGTTTTACACCTTCACAGAAGCATGTTATAGGTTAATAAGGACACCTATGGTATATATCAAGCCCGGAGCATTCAAATAACCGTAAACACCTTCTGTAGTTGATTTTAACTCTTGTCCTATTGGTGGTTTTGTCAAATTATATTGACAAATATCTTATCTTATTTCTTTAGTGCGAAGAACGTTGTTTTTATCAGATAAGTAAACTGATCTCTCAAGCATTCTAATTGGACGCCATGTTTGTATATAAAGGGGGTTGAAGGGAATGCGTGAGGCCAGTGTGGTATAAAGTTTTTGTGTAGAGAGGCTTATAGTGTTCTCTTCGTATTTTATCCGTGTCTGGTGATCTCTTCGCATTCCCTGTGTAACCCCGGTCCGATCCCTACCTAAGCAGAAATAAAGATAAGTACTGTGTGTGTTTTTTAATTTTATTTAACAAATTGTGGATTATTATTTACTTTTTTTTTGTTGTTATACTCTTGAGTGTACGATTTTTGTGTGTTTAGTTACTATTACTCTAGGCCCTAGTAATTTTCAACTTGTTATCCCGTAAATAGTAACATTTTGTCAGTTTATTGTAGCATGCTTTCTCCTGTAGATGATATTCCGACAGCTGGAGATTTGGGAATTAAAATGTTTTAACAGAAACCTATCCCTGGAAGTCTGATATTCTCACGTTGATTGTAACCACCATTTGGGGCTCCGATGGGAACGCACGTCTTGTCTACAACCGTAGGCAGATAGCAGTTAGGGACTACTCTTGTTCGAAGCTGTTGCTTTGGCATTAACACAATCCATTTTTTTTTCATCACATTCTTTATAACTGCCGCACTATTATTTATATGATATCATATATTGGCTGATGTGTTAATTCATCATCTCCGGCACATTCCATACTGGGGAATAATTAAACCAATTTTTAACTCAAATAAATGTATTTATTTAAAGGAAAAGGTACTTTTTGCACATAGTTTTTATATTTATAACAAATTAATTTTTTTAATAAGAAACCCCGTCGCAGACTGAGGACAGTGTCCGGCTCGGCGCCAGTCCTCTAGGGCTCCAAGCTAAATTGACCGTCGAGTCCTCCACGAACACTCCAGTACACGTGTACTCAAACTGTTTTTACTCCACTCATTTTCTGGGGCATTTGAATGTGGAGAATTAAATAGCAAATGTTTATCGTTTGCGCCAGAATTAATTTTTTTCTTTATGCAAATTTCTTGCCAGAAGACTAAGGCTGAAGACGAACCCAAAATGAGCAAACGCGAAATCTCCAAAGAACAAATTTAAATAATTCCGAGATAATGCGAATAAAGCGGAACAAAGGTGCGCGGCAATGGAAACCACAAATGGAAACTCCACATCACACCTTAATGGAAAAGCTAACAATGTGGCGATGTGTTTCAAAGTCAACCTCCCCCAGCGGCGCCGAATCGATACGTCAAAGGATCTTTTGGTCCAATAATGGGGAGAGATGTCACCAAAAGATGAAACCTCGCCAAACATCATCATGGCCTAAAGTAAACAGGGATATAAAAGCAAATATATAGAAAAAATCAAAATAATTTTGGGACGATGTTTTTTAATGTACATATTTTTTGGTCGTCTGATTTTTTTACGCATTCGCTCACTCCCAGAAGCCGAGATATTTGCTGAACACACATTTGTCGCGTGGAATTTCCTTCCAAAAGATACTTCCAAACGAGAATCTTCTGTCAATAAATTCCTTTCTTATCAGCAGACGCCCCACCTGTAATCATGCGTGATAGGAATTAATACATTTATATATATATTCTTTTATTTAGAATTATTCGATGAAATATTCAATTTTTAGCAGATATTTTTGTGTACGAGAAACCTTTGTTCCTCAGACGATGCACTTTATTAAGATGGCATTTATGACAATATGTAAATACACAAAGAGATATTTTGATATCGGATATATCTCTTTATATTTTGTGTAGAATTCTAAAAATATGTCAGTGAAATTTTAAAAAAATCTAATATAATATTTGTTGTTATTTGACCCATGATTTCGATGTTATTGTTTATTTCTAGTCTAACGATTAAAAAAACGTTTGTATTTTTAAATATAAAAGAAGACCCAACTTCTTTTCCCCATTGCCAAGATAAGACCAAACCGTGGACCCAACCTTCCTACCTGACGGCCACCCTTCCAGGGATCACCAACCTAAGTACAGCTTCCTTAGAAAATCTCGCAAGAAAGAAATCTGCCCACCCCAGTAATTCCAATGAGATTGTAAATAAAACCAAGAACCCGGGTAACTTGTGTACGTGATGGCTCCAGGAACCTACTGCTGGGTTAACTTACTAAATAAATAATATTATCAAATACATATTTGTTCCCTACACTTAAATGGCTCCTTCTACCACCGGGATATTTTGGAACATTTTTATCACAGGATGAAATAGCGGGCGGAGGTAATGGACGAGAGATGTGCGGAATGGAAGGTGGACAACCGCCATTGGTGGTGGCAAACCTCAGCTTCTTGTCTTCCTCGGAATATTTATTGGAAAATAATCCAAATTCTAGAATTGAGAAGATGATGGACTTCGACGCAAACACCATCCAGGGATTCCAAAGCCAAGACAAAATTCTGTCTGCAGTTAATGCATGCTCCAGAACTCCAGTCCTGATTTGCATAGCAGGTTGCATATGCAATTACTCTGTCGGGTTGAGTGACTCACACAACGAATTCCTGAAAACCATAAATGCAATAATGCACATCTATAGATTCAAATGAATAGAAAAAAATGCATTCAATCCTCCTAGGAATTTAGAATAATCAGTGTGTAAATATGCGTATGCAAATAACAAAGGTAATAAAATAGAAAATAAAGAATTGGTAAAAAAAAAAATCGATTGTTGCAAGGAGGGAGGGGAGAAGGTTTTGTCCAGCGGGGGACGGATTGTTTCTTTGACGTCGCTGAGGTAACCGCCGGTGTCGCTTACACGCCTCACGCCCAGGAATGTGTCCCGCCACGCGGAAACCCGCTCTAATTGGGCGCATTCCTCGGCCCACAATGCCCCGCGAGGTATAATGACCGGGGGTCCCACCTTCCAGCCCGGAGGATCTCCCTTAATCTCTACAAACTAACACCGGATTAGCTCTAGACAAACTTATTCTTTTCCATTTAGCAGCTTTGATGGGCGCGTGATGGGATTCAGAGCGCCGGGATTATGCCGCTTGGTCCCACTTCGAACCATTGACTATTTGGTTAGTTGGCGGCTCACAACTTCCTGCGCAAATATTCCCCGATGGATGTTTGTTGGATCGGATCGCCCCAGGCAGCCGTCCAACAGTGCGGAAGTAGGTTGCATTTCGATTTACGTAGTTTTCCCATCTGAGTCCCAGTTAGTCCCAATGTCTAGGAGCTGGGTCAGCCAGTGAGAAGGTTTAAAACATATAAATTGCTTCAATATCTCTCACACGGGTAGGGAGTGGAAACAACTAGCCTGGCACCTTGCTGCATGTGCAGATATACGATGTACTTACAGTAGTTGATGACCCTGGCTTGACAGGTGTCTGTCTGGCTGCGACATCTCCGGAGTTTGTGATCGTTCTTTAGAGAAAGAAACCATCTGGAGTGTGTTTAGCAATAGCCGAGATAATTCAACGCGCTGAAGAGCTGACAATATGTCGTAAGGGTCTGTAGAAGCTGCTACAGTTTTACTCAGTCCAGAATATGCAGGCTGTGTGGGGTGCACACTGCAGTTAGCTGTGTGGGGTGCACACTGCAGTTAGCTGTGTGGGGTGCACGCTGCAGTTAGCTGTGTGGGGTGCACGCTGTAGTTCTGTGTGGGGTGCACGCTGCAGTTCTGTGTGGGGTGCACGCTGCAGTTCTGTGTGGGGTGCACGCTGCAGTTCTGTGTGGGGTGCACGCTGTAGTTAGCTGTGTGGGGTGCACGCTGCAGTTCTGTGTGAGGTGCACGCTGCAGTTAGCTGTGTGGGGTGCACGCTATAGTTCTGTGTGGGGTGCACGCTGCAGTTCTGTGTGAGGTGCACGCTGCAGTTAGATGTGTGGGGTGCACGCTGTAGTTCTGTGTGGGGTGCACGCTGTAGTTCTGTGTGGGGTGCACGCTGCAGTTCTGTGTGAGGTGCACGCTGCAGTTAGCTGTGTGGGGTGCACGCTGTAGTTCTGTGTGGGGTGCACGCTGTAGTTCTGTGTGGGGTGCACGCTGCAGTTCTGTGTGAGGTGCACGCTGCAGTTAGCTGTGTGGGGTGCACGCTGCAGTTAGCTGTGTGGGGTGCACGCTGTAGTTCTGTGTGGGGTGCACGCTGCAGTTCTGTGTGGGGTGCACGCTGCAGTTAGCTGTGTGGGGTGCACGCTGCAGTTAGCTGTGTGGGGTGCACGCTGTAGTTCTGTGTGGGGTGCACGCTGCAGTTCTGTGTGGGGTGCACGCTGCAGTTAGCTGTGTGGGGTGCACGCTGCAGTTAGCTGTGTGGGGTGCACGCTGTAGTTCTGTGTGGGGTGCACGCTGCAGTTCTGTGTGGGGTGCACGCTGCAGTTAGCTGTGTGGGGTGCACGCTGCAGTTAGCTGTGTGGGGTGCACGCTGTAGTTCTGTGTGGGGTGCACGCTGCAGTTCTGTGTGGGGTGCACGCTGCAGTTAGCTGTGTGGGGTGCACGCTGCAGTTAGCTGTGTGGGGTGCACGCTGTAGTTCTGTGTGGGGTGCACGCTGTAGTTCTGTGTGAGGTGCACGCTGCAGTTAGCTGTGTGGGGTGCACGCTGCAGTTAGCTGTGTGGGGTGCACGCTGTAGTTCTGTGTGGGGTGCACGCTGCAGTTAGCTGTGTGGGGTGCACGCTGCAGTTAGCTGTGTGGGGTGCACGCTGTAGTTCTGTGTGGGGTGCACGCTGCAGTTCTGTGTGGGGTGCACGCTGAAGTTAGCTGTGTGGGGTACACGCTATAGTTCTGTGTGGGATGCATGCTGTAATTCTGTGTGGGGTGCACGCTGCAGTTAGCTGTGTGGGGTGCACGCTGCAGTTAGCTGTGTGGGGTGCACGCTGTAGTTCTGTGTGGGGTGCACGCTGCAGTTCTGTGTGGGGTGCACGCTGCAGTTAGCTGTGTGGAGTGCACGCTGCAGTTAGCTGTGTGGGGTGCACGCTGTAGTTCTGTGTGGGGTGCACGCTGCAGTTCTGTGTGGGGTGCACGCTGCAGTTAGCTGTGTGGGGTGCACGCTGCAGTTAGCTGTGTGGGGTGCACGCTGTAGTTCTGTGTGGGGTGCACGCTGCAGTTAGCTGTGTGGGGTGCACGCTGCAGTTAGCTGTGTGGGGTGCACGCTGCAGTTAGCTGTGTGGGGTGCACGCTGTAGTTAGCTGTGTGGGGTGCACGCTGTAGTTAGCTGTGTGGGGTGCGCGCTGCAGTTAGCTGAGCTGTGTGTGGTGCACGCTGTAGTTCTGTGTGTGGTGCACGCTGTAGTTCTGTGTGGGGTGCAAGCTGCAGTTCTATGTGGGGTGCACGCTGCAGTTAGCTGTGTGGGGTGCAAGCTGCAGTTCTGTGTGGGGTGCAAGCTGCAGTTCTATGTGGGGTGCACGCTGCAGTTAGCTGTGTGGGGTGCACGCTGTAGTTCTGTGTGGGGTGCAAGCTGCAGTTCTATGTGGGGTGCACGCTGCAGTTAGCTGTGTGGGGTGCACGCTGTAGTTCTGTGTGGGGTGCACGCTGTAGTTCTGTGTGGGGTGCACGCTGTAGTTCTGTGTGGGGTGCACGCTGTAGTTCTGTGTGGGGTGCACGCTGTAGTTCTGTGTGGGGTGCACGCTGTAGTTCTGTGTGGGGTGCAAGCTGCAGTTCTATGTGGGGTGCACGCTGCAGTTAGCTGTGTGGGGTGCACGCTGTAGTTCTGTGTGGGGTGCACGCTGTAGTTCTGTGTGGGGTGCAAGCTGCAGTTCTATGTGGGGTGCACGCTGCAGTTAGCTGTGTGGGGTGCACGCTGTAGTTCTGTGTGGGGTGCACGCTGTAGTTCTGTGTGGGGTGCACGCTGTAGTTCTGTGTGGGGTGCACGCTGTAGTTCTATGTGGGGTGCACGCTGCAGTTAGCTGTGTGGGGTGCACGCTGTAGTTCTGTGTGGGGTGCAAGCTGCAGTTCTATGTGGGGTGCACGCTGCAGTTAGCTGTGTGGGGTGCACGCTGTAGTTCTGTGTGGGGTGCACGCTGTAGTTCTGTGTGGGGTGCAAGCTGCAGTTCTATGTGGGGTGCACGCTGCAGTTAGCTGTGTGGGGTGCACGCTGTAGTTCTGTGTGGGGTGCACGCTGTAGTTAGCTGTGTGGGGTGCACGCTGTAGTTCTGTGTGGGGTGCACGCTGTAGTTAGCTGTGTGGGGTGCACGCTGTAGTTCTGTGTGGGGTGCACGCTGTAGTTCTGTGTGGGGTGCACGCTGTAGTTAGCTGTGTGGGGTGCACGCTGTAGTTCTATGTGGGGTGCACGCTGCAGTTAGCTGTGTGGGGTGCACGCTGTAGTTCTGTGTGGGGTGCACGCTGTAGTTAGCTGTGTGGGGTGCACGCTGTAGTTCTGTGTGGGGTGCACGCTGCAGTTAGCTGTGTGGGGTGCACGCTGCAGCTAGCTGTGTGGAGTGCACGCTGCAGTTAGCTGTGTCGGGTGCACGCTGCAGTTCTGTGTGTGGGGTGCACGCTGCAGTTAGCTGTGTGAGGTGCACGCTGCAGTTAGCTGTGTGGGTGCACGCTGCAGTTCTGTGTGGGGTGCACACTGCAGTTAGCTGTGTGGGGTGCACGCTGCAGTTAGCTGTGTGGGGTGCACACTGCAGTTAGCTGTGTGGGGTGCACGCTGCAGTTAGCTGTGTGGGGTGCACGCTGCAGTTAGCTGTGTGGGGTGCACACTGCAGTTAGCTGTGTGGGGTGCACGCTGCAGTTAGCTGTGTGAGGTGCACGCTGCAGTTAGCTGTGTGGGTGCACGCTGCAGTTCTGTGTGGGGTGCACACTGCAGTTAGCTGTGTGGGGTGCACGCTGCAGTTAGCTGTGTGGGGTGCACACTGCAGTTAGCTGTGTGGGGTGCACACTGCAGTTAGCTGTGTGGGGTGCACGCTGCAGTTAGCTGTGTGGGGTGCACGCTGCAGTTCTGTGTGGGGTGCAAGCTGCAGTTCTGTGTGGGGTGCACGCTGCAGTTCTGTGTGGGGTGCACGCTGCAGTTCTGTGTGGGGTGCAAGCTGCAGTTCTGTGTGGGGTGCACGCTGTAGTTAGCTGTATGTGGGAGCCATGTGAAGACATGGAGAGCAGTCCGCCAATCTAACAGCGAACGAAAGTATAGGGCACAGTCCGCCAGTGTAACAGAGATGTAAAGTGTAACAGAGATGTAATGTGCAACAGAGACGTAACATAGATGTAAAGAAGCCAGTGTAACAGAGATGTAAAGAAGCCAGTGTAACAGAGATGTAAAGAAGCCAGTGTAACAGAGATGTAAAGAAGCCAGTGTAACAGAGATGTAAAGTGTAACAGAGATGTAAAGAAGCCAGTGTAACAGAGATGTAAAGTGTAACAGAGATGTAAAGAAGCCAGTGTAACAGAGGTGTAAAGTGTAACAGAGATGTAAAGAAGCCAGTGTAACAGATGTAAAGTGTAACAGAGATGTAAAGAAGCCAGTGTAACAGAGATGTAAAGTGTAACAGAGATGTAAAGAAGCCAGTGTAACAGAGATGTAAAGTGTAACAGAGATGTAAAGAAGCCAGTGTAACAGAGATGTAAAGTGTAACAGAGATGTAAAGAAGCCAGTGTAACAGAGATGTAAAGTGTAACAGAGATGTAAAGAAGCCAGTGTAGCAGAGATGTAAAGTGTAACAGAGATGTAAAGAAGCCAGTGTAACAGAGATGTAAAGTGTAACAGAGATGTAAAGTGTAACAGAGATGTAAAGAAGCCAGTGTAACAGAGATGTAAAGTGTAACAGAGATGTAAAGAAGCCAGTGTAACAGAGATGTAAAGAAGCCAGTGTAACAGAGATGTAAAGTGTAACAGAGATGTAAAGAAGCCAGTGTAACAGAGATGTAAAGTGTAACAGAGATGTAAAGAAGCCAGTGTTACACAGATGTAAAGTCTAACAGAGACGTAACATATATGTAAAGTGTAACAGAGATGTAAAGAAGCCAGTGTAACAGAGATGTAAAGAAGCCAGTGTAACAGAGATGTAAAGTGTAACAGAGATGTAAAGAAGCGAGTGTAACAGAGATGTAACATAGATGTAAAGAAGCCAGTGTAACAAAGATGTTGGAGTTCGCCAATTTAACGGTCGTCTGGGTTTTAAAGAGACGTCTCCGGGGGAAGGAATGAGGGGGGAACGGCCCGGGGGGACGCGGCCATTATCCACTTGTTAATTTCATACCCCGTTGATAATCCGCATGCTTCCCTTATTCTGTGAGAGCGCCTTTTATTTTACATTTAATTCCGGACTATTGACCACGTTTGTTAGCATTACACATTGCTTGGTAAATGTGAAATAATCGTGTGCTCTGTGATTTATTTCAGAACTTCAGTTTCAGTGTTCAGGGCGCGGCAGTTCTATGACGTTCGAATCCTGAGGTAGTCCTCGTTGTTGGACTGAAACTTCCCCAAGTCCAGCATTGACAGGGGTGTCGGCCTGTTGTTTGGATTCAAAATCAAAACATTTTGTTTTTTTATATAATTTTTATTGATTTTATCATTAAATAATTTATATTATATTGAGATTCATTTTTTTTTTATTTACAAATAATTACACTGATAGACAAAACTTAAGGAAGTTGTACCTTATAGCATATATATATCGGGATTCAGAAAATATATGCTATAAGGTACAACTTCCTTAAGTTTTGTCTATCAGTGTTATTTTTGACCAGAGTGAAAATATCAACACGTAATGTTAGTTCGTTGTTTAACCTTATGCAAATTAGTTTTTTTTTTTTTGTGTTGCATATGTCATGAACAAAACTTAAGGATAAATCACTCCCTATTTGCCCAATACAACGGCGAATTTCCCATAGATGGAAATTTGGACGTGTTCTCCTTTTTAAAAATAAAAATAAAATATAAAACCCCTCAATACAAGGAGGGACCCGCGACGGTCGGTAAAAAACAAAAGTGAACATTGGAGAAATATGCAAATCTAAGGACAGAAGACTTCTATGGAGCATTATGCAAAAATAGAATTGAAACTGGTATTTACATTATAACTGGTGTCCTATAGACGATTTATTATATCGTGTTTCTTCTTCTGTAGATGGACTTTCATGCCCCGATAGCTGGAGAGATTTGAATTAAAATTTGGACAGAGAAACCTATCCCTGGAAGCCCGAGGTTTCACCTAAATATTATGCAATATTTATTTGAATGAATGCCTCACTCAGACCTTAGATGGATCCTGGTAGACCCCTGGAAGCCTGAGGTTTCACCTAAATATTACGCAATATTTATTTGAATGGATGCCTCACTCAGACCTTAGATGAAATTGATCCTGGTAGACCCCTGGAAGCCTGAGGTTTCACCTAAATATTACGCAATATTTATTTGAATGGATGCCTCACTCAGACCTTAGATGGATCCTGGTAGACCCCTGGAAGACTAAGACTGGCCTACTTCGGACACATCATTTCTTTATTTCTTTATTTCGACTTAGAGCGCTATGTCCCCCTTGGGACACTTGTACTTTAAACATAAACAAAAATTTTGAAAGAAAAGAAAGATATTTAAATATGTACAGAATTAGTATGCAAGTTAGTTAGAAGAAAAGATAAAAATATCAACACAATTGATATATGTACAAAGGGTTGGTATGCAAATTTAGTTATAAATGAAATCAAATTGTAAAGTATTGTGTTTGTATTCGAGAAAAGCAATTTACAGATAAAAAAAAAAAAGTTTTAAGGAATATTTTTGAATGAAAATATGCTAGATATTAGAGAATTATTCAATTAAAACAATACTAAAAATGGGATTAAATGGATTAGAAAATAAGTTGATGTTGAGTGAAATTTGAAGGAAGAGAGGAAGATCTGCAATAAGCTGGCTGTTAGTGATCAAGACCAGGTCACTAGATGAGAGAGATGGTCACTGACAGGTCAAATATTTGACCGTATAGTCACCAAAAGTCGACTTGGTGGACGCGTCAGGCGTCTTAAGATGGAAGGTGTAACGACAGCCTGGCATGCCTATATAGTAAACTAGACGGATGACCCGGGCTTCGCCCCGGGATTGACCCGTGTGCATATCTACCCGAGTGATATATATTTAGATAATATTTTTTTATAATTGTTTGTTATTAGCATTATCTATTTGTTTGCATCAGCAAATTTAATCGTTGATAGAGGGCGCTGTTCGTGAGCTAAGTATAATAATTTGAATATATATAGCTTTAATAATTGATTTATATTTTTTTAAAATAGTCTATCGTCTTCCCCGTATTTTTTTTTTTTACCTATGTATGGAAATTTTGGTTTGAATTAGTGAACTACTGCGAATTTGTATACCGGACATACAAACAAACACATACATACAAACATCGATTTTTATATATATAGATTATCAGTGAGCACATTATCACTGATGGTACTCTGTGGAGTTGACTGGTGGTAATATATATACACATGTTATGTCTGATGTTAGCCGAATAGAAATAAAGATTTATTTTTAAATTTCCAAATACTTCTTACTGATTAACATCAACAAACAAACACGAGGACGTTACAGAAGGAGATTCTCTTTGTTCTTTCCAAGGATTGACCCTTTCTCCTTCTGCTGTCGAGTTTCGGACAGTTCTGCTGCTCGCCTTAAATGTCCACAACTTCCACGCAACATTGCTGGGGGACTCTCGGGGGATTGGTTCAATCCTAGGGTAAATTTCTTTCTCTTTTCCACTCGTCATCATTCCTTGTTCTACGGAGCCCAGTATGGAGGGACGACAGGAATCCAATGAAGTATATTCATTCGGAGAAGTAAAATAATCTGGAATAATAAACAAAACGACCTCCCAGGATGTGTTTGTTGAATATTCTTCTCGGGTATCAACCATTCTTCCGTAAATCTCCTCCTGGATCCACCAGGCCGGGGTTTGACACGAAAGCTCCCTACCTTCCACCAAAAAGTGGCCTGGCGGTGAAAAGGCGATAATGGACCAATCACGTGGTCACTTCGTCCACAGCTGACGTCTCAATGGCCCCGGTGGCCGTGAAGTCTCCCCCCGCCGCAGATAGCGTCAAAACAAAGCTCGTGGAGGGACATTTCTCCGGGCTCAACCTTTGACGGACAAATGATCCAAGCTGGCCCAGGCTCTGCCCGACGTCACAACAGCAAAAGCCTTTTATTAAAAATTTCGCCTTTTTAAAAGCTTTTATTTAACTTGCCTCCATGTCTGTCCCCATTTTTCTGTCCTCAAATCTTGTAATCAATTTTGTATATAGAACACCCAGATGTCTGGGATACTTGCTAAAACCTGATGACTTTGTAAGCTGACAAACCTCTGGTGGTCTCTCGGCAATGGACCAATTTCTTTATTTATTTACAGATTTTGTGAGTTCAGTTTTACCACACTGCCACACAGAAGTTTCGCTCAATACAGCTAACAATGTAAGTTGATAAAATTCCAGACTACTGGGTGGTCGGTAATTAACTATTTTTTTTCAATATATCGTTTTAAAGTTTGTAATCAAATTTTTAATATACTTCCTGACCTGATGTTGTTGTTGTCGTGTCCAATGAAGAACCTCAGATGTCTCCATACATCTCTATCACAGCAATGTCCTCTATCTTGGGTGTGTAAACCTGCTGTTCTGGGTCCATGTCAATTTTCTGTTGTTGTTGTGTCCAATGAAGAACCTCAGATGTCTCTGTACATCTCTATCACAGCAATGTTCTCTATCTTGGGTGTGTAAACCTGCTGTTCTGGGTCCATGTCAATTTTCTGTTGTTGTTGTGTCCAATGAAGAGACTCAGATGTCTCCATACATTTCTATCACAGCAATGTTCTCTATCTTGGGTGTGTAAAGCTTCTGTTCTGGGTCCATGCCAATTTTCTGTTGTTGTTATCGTGTCCAATGAAGAGACTCAGATGTCTCCATACATTTCTATCACAGCAATGTTCTCTATCTTGGGTGTGTAAACCTGCTGTTCTGGGTCCATGTCAATTTTCTGCTAAGGCTGCGACCATTGTTTTGCTCTTGATAGGAAAATGGGTGCCGTTGCCACGTTAGTCACCTTGGACCAGGATTTGGTCAAATATTCCAAGAGTTCAGGGGTGTGGTCGGACTTCTCCCCCCCGACCACGTAGAAATCTGGTATTTAATAGACTAGTTCGATATGACCAATATTGCAAGTGTACACAATTCCAAACTTCTGGGTAGCCGCGAGGGTTGGGAATGGACTAGAGATTAAAATTTCCTTTCAAACGGAGAAAATTAGGTGCAGCCGTTTCTCTGGCGTAATGAGCGGCAGGAGTTCCTTAAAAATGTGGTCAGGACTGGAATAATTTCTATATTTTCTTTCAATCTTTGTGATCGATTTTTTTAAATTTAAACCAGATGGAAGTCTGTGCGCTCGAGTACACATTGGTACAATAAGAAACAAGAGTTTTAAATAATTTTGAACATTTATATTTCCAGGAATATATAAACCTTTTATAACTAAGAGAATAAAAATTTAACAAATTTTATATTTTAAATATTTCAGGTTCAGTCTATTGGATTTATAGAGTGAAAATAGAAGGGGAACGATAAACATATAGTGAATGAAGAGGTAACAAATTGTTCCTCATCTAACTGGCGTCTTGAGGATCTAAATCGTCCCAAATCTTCATTTTGGGAGTGTTGGGCCATTATAAGATGGTGACAGGAAAGTGTGATTCCCTGAGGACAACACGTGTTCATTCCATCGCCGGTCTCCATTAATCCGAGAATTGAGGCTATCTTTGCATCGTTTGATTTAGAGAGGATTTTTTTTATATCTAATTTGAATAAATATTTTATTAATTAAATAGTTTTTTTAAAGATTTTATATTAAAATGCACTAAAGAGCAGAAAATAAATATTCCAGCTACCGCCATTAAACAATTAGATCTATATGAGTCAAAATAAAGCGGCGGGGGACGATCGTCGTGTATTGAATGAAGAGGTGAAATATTTGGTGAAACATGAAAACTTGATAATCAGTTAGACATAATAATCCACATTAAGATCGAAACTCATAAAACAATGAAAGATGATTTGTGTGTGCGTTGCACAGAGCAGTGACAATAAAATCATGCACGAGGTCTTGTCGTATTCTTTTTGTTATTTTTCTTACAGTTTAACTCACAATTCACTTTTAAAATTGAAATTTCGGGTCAAAATTTGCCCTTGATATGATATGGATATTTAACGTCAAAATGACGCGACCATCTAGCTCTGCCAAAGTCATGTGTTCGGGGTCGTATTTCAGACGTCTATATGCAAAGCTGGCGTGATTTGCATAAGGTCGGTGAGGTCGGCAGCAGCTCCTGACAGCGGCAGATCCCGCGGTCTGATTGCGGGCGGGTCGATAGCGCTGGGGCGTACATTCTACAGTACGTACACCTGCAGTATTACATACACCTACTGTACTGCATACATCTACAGTATTACATAAACTACAGTACTGCATACATCTGCAGTACTTACACCTGCAATACTGCATACATCTACAGTATTACATAAACTACAGTACTGCATACACCTGCAGTACTTACACCTGCAATACTGCATACATCTACAGTATTACATACACCTACTGTACTGCATACATCTACAGTATTACATAAACCTACAGTACTGCATACACCTGCAGTACTTACACCTGCAATACTGCATACATCTACAATACTGCATACATCTACAGTATTACATACACCTACAGTACTGCATACATCTACAGTATTACATACACCTACTGTACTGCATACACCTGCAGTACTTACACCTGCAATACTGAATACACCTACTGTACTGCATACATCTACAGTATTACATAAACCTACAGTACTGCATACACCTGCAATACTGCATACACCTACAGTACTGCATACATCCAGAGTATTGCATACAGTACATATTTTGTCAAATTCAGACAAAAGCCAACAAACAGTATTCCATGGTTTCACGCTCCCATCAGTACAGGGACATAACAGCCGACGAGAGAAGTTATGAAATCGGTCAAATTTTCCAAAAAGAAATTTGTGTTGTGTTCTTCTTCGCCACCTTCACGTTCAGTACCGGGGTGTTGCATTGTTTTAATACGTTTTTAAAGGGAAAGGTGCGTCTTTTGATACATGAATACCATCCTCCTGCAACTTTATATTGTAATCTGGCCTGAAGCCTCTGCCACTTCACCAGTTCAAACACCTTTTTGTCAAATTCGAGAGATTTCACAACTCCCCGTAAGATTTTATGAGATTGAAGCCGTCCCTGTACTGATGAGTGCCATAGCCTGATACCATGTTATACAGGTTGTTGACTTTTGTCTGAATTGACCAAAACTGATGTTGAGGCTTCTATCGCCACCTTTACGTGTTGTACTGGGGTGTGGATCAAAATGCATTGTTATAATGGAGAGAGATTGAAACTGATTTATTACAATGTCCATATAAGATTATATAAGGTTAACTACAGAATAAATATAAATCTATATTAATAAAATGCAAATTTCATAAGTGGTGTTCGCTAAAAACTTTCGTTACAATGCATCAATTTCGACCAAATTTTCAACATTTATGTAAAACGAGATGGAGCAGGTTTTGCTTAACATCAAAATATTTTTCCTAACTTTAACATGCGTAACTTCGCTGTTATCGATTAAATACAAAAAAAAATCAACAGAGTTAATTTTATTTATATATAAATACCAAAAAAAAATTCAGCAATTCATTCAACTCAATCTAAAAAAATATTCAAAACAAGCAATTTTAAGATAACACCATATGTAAAACAGTCGGCCAAGAAAACAACAACGATATTACATCTTTCTCACATATTCACACACAATCTTGATTAATAATTAAAACTAATCTTTAACATTGTTTATTATACTTCATAATATATAATATTCGTTAGGCAAACTTTCACTCGGATAAAACCCGGGCGAAGCCGGGTACACATCCGCTAGTATGATTATATAATGATAAATATAGGAATAAATAGATATAAATAGATAAAAATAAATCATAAATATACATATATATAAAATATATACAAGGTCTCCATTGGTGGGGTCCACCGCGGAGAGCGAGAGAGGTACTAGCAGTGTATCATATTTGTGGTGTAAACCGCTGGGAACTCGAGATTTATAGTTAGGGAGAAGCTAAGTAGTGTTGGTATAGAGTTCCAGATACTCATAGACAAAACTTAAGTAAGTTTCATCTTGTCAACATAAAACACTCCTTATTTGTTTCTATAACGGCGGATTTCCCATATATGTAAATTCGAACGTTCTCCTTTAAAAAATAAAATTTAATTGTTGAGGAAAATTATAGATTCGGAGAAGAAAGCTGATAATTACGAAGATCCTTTATTACTTAAAAGGTATTTATAAACAATAAAATTAAAGAAATTGATAAAATTATATATACACCAGCAGCGGCCTGCCCTATCCAATAACCGCGAGCCAACACAACAATCCAACAAAGCTGAGATATATAGACAGAGATGTAGCATAGACAACATTACAACATTTCTAGGAAAAATAGACACTTCGGTCAGTTATTTTTCTCAACGTTTCAACAAAAATCTTTTGTCTTCGTCGGGAGAAGTAAATAAAAATAAAGCATTTGGCAAGGCGTTAAAAATTGTTCTGAGGTTGCAAGGGCGTTCTCACGTGATTTTTCGAATTTAGTACAACATCTAAAGCATGAGTCAAAAACCTTGCGGCTTTGAACCCTAGCTTCCTCGAATTTTGGTTTTGTCTCCCCAGCAACAAAATGGTGGCCGAGGAAATGAGAGGATCGTGGAGAAAATTATAAATCATCCTGGCAACAGGGTAAATCAAACCTAATAAAATAATCCCATATACAATTCCATACGTAATTTAATAACGAATATTCAAATTAAGTTAATTCGCCATTTAATAAAAACTAACGGAATAATTTTTTGAGGAAAATTAAGTTCGACTTAAGGCAATTATTGGAAAGGAAGTCCGCAAAATTAATATTTCGGAGCATCCAATAAATGGAAAAAGGATTAGGGAAAAACTAATATTTCTAATGCAGCTCATATTTAATTAAAAAATGGCTTGACGAAAGTTTCATTTAGCAAATGGTCAAAAATTATTAATTCACAGAGTAGACGTCATCAGAATAAATTGTTCAATATGACGAGGCTGAAGTGTTTTGATATTTCTCGCCAGCCGATATTAATTAAGTTCGCCTGCCAAGTTGACCGTCGTCTGATTAAAAATAGGTTGGGCGCCATTTTGTTTTCTGTCTTTTGACATTTAAGTGCGCCATTTTTATTGGGCAGAGTTTATTACTTTTTCTCTGCGTGTGATAATATATTTCTGTATATTTAATTAATTGGAAAAATCACTTTCATTTTATACATTTTATATCAAGCTAAAAGTTTGGAAATAAAAACGGAATTAAACCATTACAAATCTAGGCATGAAAATTTAAACGTTAGCGTATATATATTGTATTCATTTTGTAAATACATTCTAGAATTTCTACAAAATCTGGATCTCTAATGTTTTCATGCGTTGAATAATGTAAATAACTTATGTAAATAAAATTTTCTCCTTGTTTGGTATCCCTTGCGGGATATAGCGCTTTGGAAATAAAATAATTGGAATTGTAATTATATACATATATTTTCTTTAATTTCCAATTAACTTTGTCGACTAATGAATTCATCCAGTTTTATTTTTGCCCCTATAGATTTGTTAATTATATCCTTAATGGGGATTAATTTATGACCGAGGACCAGCCCCTGATATTTTACCTTTTTACCCAACGTTTGTAAGTCGATAAAAATTTACTTGGCAGCGACTTTCATTCCATTATTCGGCTTAAAGTTTATATAACTTGGTACAGGTGTCACGCCATTTCTATGTTTCTGTTTTGTGCTTGTTATTAAAGTTTAAAACACATTTAAACTTTATATATTTTATTCAATGAAGATCACATAACTATCACAATTAATTATATATCTTAACTACATAACATTAAACCATCTATTTACAGTTTGTTTGGTCACCGGTCAAATATTTTATTTTCACAGACTAAATTATGAGATTAATTTATAAATTAAATACAAAACAAATAAACAATTATATACATCAGTTTCATTTGTCAAATTTTTGCCATTTCAGGTCAGGCCAGTCGTCTTGATAGGTTGAACATCCATGTATCATCTATGCAAATTAAAAAGTCGCACCAGAACGGTACAACGTCTGCTGACAGAAACATCCTGTTAGATCTCAAAGACCTTCCATCTGAAGGTTCGGTGTTTTCACGAATAAGTTTATAAATATTTCTTTTTGAAAATAGAGCAATCCATAAATAGATATTTAATTAAAAATGCATATATTGGATCAAATTATTGGTAAAATAAATTATATTTTGATCCAATATATGCCCTTTTAATTAAATAAATATTTCTATAAAATGTCTTTTGTCAGTCCTCGATTTGCCATTTTGTGCTCACATGCTGCGTGCGACATTTGAGAGACGTGGTCCGTTACAATTTCAAAAATTGGTCTCAGATTCTTCTTTTGAGGGTTCCAGGGGAGGGGGTGTTGATAGGCTGCCCATTTCAAACATATTTATGGCTAGAATATCATCCACATTGGGGTGACCCACGAGGAGTCTAAGGAGCCATTCATTGGACGCGACAGAAACAACAATGAGGTTTCTATATTCACACTCTGTCATAATAAATTCTATTTTTGATATTTCCTTGTTTGGATTTGTTTTGGGCCGTGGTATCAGTGGCCGTTGTTTTCTTTGAGCCATTTAAGTTCAACGTTTCATATCTTAATATTTTCCTCTATGTAAGTTAGTTTCTCTAGAGGCATTTCTAAAGAGAGAGAGAGAGAGAGTTAATGTGAATTTTAGCTTTTAATTACAGTCTCAATATGTAAATATGTATGAGTTTCAACTGATTGATTCATCATCAAACATATTAAATACATATACACCTATCCCCCGATTTACACAGTACTTGTTTTACACGTTTTCGCTTTTACACGGTTTTCCAAATAAGTTTTTTTTTGTTTGTTTTTATCGCACTATACTAAATGCTACTGTGATTGAACACAATGCGCTGTGTACACATCTCACGAGGAATCCCGAGCTTATGTGCTGACTACATATTTTAACCTGTCAATGCATTTTATTTTTATTTCTGTGTACACCTATCCCCCGATTTACCCGTTTTTCTCAGGAACGTATCTACCGTGTAAATCGGGGGATAGGTGTATATAGATTGTGAAAATTAAAATATAAATTTATTTTTGTATTTTGAAGTGGATAAATCTGCGCCTTAAAATAGAAATATTTCAATTCTAAAAATAAAGATAAAAATGTATACACTATAAAGCGACATAAAATATGTTTGTTCGGGAAGGAATTGTGAACAGAATTGGAAAAACTTAAACAGTCATTTGGCGGCTTGCTTCTCCCTTTAAACGTTAAGTTATAATTCAGTCTTAAATATAAAGGCCAAGATGGCGTCTCTCACTTCACAGAGACCTAGGAAATCCACCATTCTCCTTTTAAAAAGAATTGAAGGGCCCTTCTTGGAGCGAGAGGAGTTTTTCGTCAGGAGAGCTCTTCAGAGGGCCGGGCGCAGCCACACACGCAGGTTCGTCTGCTCACGGTAGGTTCGCAGCGCTGCCAGCCGCCGAAATCGATAACCCTACCTTGTGCCTAACCAGGCCACCACGCCTTCCTTCCGCTTAAATATTTGTCTTCTGCCATTTCCTTCTGGGTCTATTTTTAATAGAATATGTGCCCATAGGAATGTAGATTAAAATATGTGTTGATTGGGCATATTTAGGATATTAATTATACCGATTTTATTACTAAAATTTACCCAACTAATTAACTACAATTAGTAAAAATTAATTAATTAGATTTTTCACCTTAAAAAATATTTGGAAAAATTCGAATTTAAAATAATTTATCAAATACTAATTCACGGTGTTTATGTTATTTTTTGAAAATGCGTTTAAATTATTTTTTTTTTTCTAAGCCAAAAACACTTATTCGATAGCAATGTGTGTGTCGACACGGACAATTTTAAAAGTTAATTTTCACTGAATTGGAAATAATTATTTAAATATTTTTTCCTTTAATATGTGTGTGTGTGTGTGCATGTGTAAATTATATTTAACATTATCAAATAATTTACTTTATATTTTGAAAATCTCTTAAATGACCCAAATCCTTTAAAATACAATTATTTTAAGATTATATTTATTCTTTTTTTTATGTTTCACATTAAAAATCTCTAAACTCTATGATTTAAATTATTTTTTAAATGTATTATTTTCTTGAAATTAACTTTTCAGTAAAGAGAATATTTCTCTATATACCACAAGGCATTAATATATAGGTTTTGTACATTTAACACAACATTTGACACTTTAAATATGATAGCATTTCACAATTTAATAACAAAATTTTACTTTCAACTCTCTTTTTACACTTTAATAACAACATAATTTTAATCGATATTTTGGATGTAAAAAATTATTTTAACAATTTTATTATAAATATATTTTTTGTTTGTTTTTATTGAAATAATTTTCTTTCAAATGAAATTAGTCGATTTTAGACATTTTTATATCCGCTTTAATAAAGAATAAGAAATATTGCGTTTGAAATTTTCTCAAATAAAATTAATCACCGTTTAATATATATGGCGTTAAATTTTTCCAAATTTCCGCAACAAGATGCTTACCAGCTTAACTTTTAGCCATTTTCATATCTGTGTTTTAAATTAGATTTTTATAGATTCACAAATTAACATATATCATTACGTAAGTTCTCTCGAGATATGACAATTTAAAAAAAAAACGAATAAATATTTTCTATAGTTTTGAATGGTATTAACTAGAACAGTAGCTCGTCACACACATGCAATGGAGAATAATCTAAACCAAAATGCTAACGATGTTTCATATAACCTAAAATCTATTAGGACAATAGTTATAAAAAATATTTTAAGCTGGGAAGCAGCTTATAGCAGGAAAATAAGAAAATTTAACTCCATATCAAACAGTGGTTAACTTTATTTGAGAAAATCTCAAAGGCTTTATTTCTAAATCTTGATTAAAACGGATATAAAAAATATCTATAAAATAGACCAAATTCAATTAAAATAAAAATATTTCAATAAAAAAAATTACTATATTATTGTTAAAATATTTTTAAAAATCAGTAAAGGTCAATAAAAATTAAATGAAAAATGTTTTCTTAAAAATGCAGAAACTATAATATAGCGATTATAAATTTGAGTATAATTTATCCACATTCTATATTTTAAGCTTGACAACACAGTCAATATTTCACAGTGAATAAAATGGTCAATTTTAATCAGTTTAGATCTAGGTTTTTAACTTTTAATTAGACATTTTAAATTTATATTTAGACATTTTGCATTTTAATTTAGACACTTCTATTTTTATTTAGACATTATTAATTTAAATTAAACATTTTTAATTTTAATATATTAGACATTTTTAATTTTAATTTATTCATTGTTAATTTTAATTTAGACACATGGACTTTTCTATATATTCTTTATTTAAGAGAACTTTGAAACAACTAAAACATATAGTTTTATTATACGAAATAAGCGTTTGAAATGGAAATAGCTATGTTTGACGTCATTTTTAAATCAGGTGAGTTATTAATAAACAAACTTCTTTTCTTTTTCGCTTAGTTTCATCTGAAATTTGTTGATTAACTCAATAGATTACTTTTTCAGAGTTATTTTACATATTTTATTGCATTGAAAATTGTTGTTTGCGACACTTATAGATTTAAAATATTTTTTCAATTCGTCTCTTAATTTTTTTAAAAAGGTTATACTATATTTATTTTGAATATACATTTCAAAATAAAATCTACATCGCTTAATGAATTTTTCTATCTGAATCCTCCTTCTTTTCTTAATTTTAATTAGACTTATTTTTTATAATTTTGCATAGCAGAACTATAATTGATGTTCAATAACTTAGAAGCTTTTAATAGTTTTGTCTTGTAAGCATACCAACTTGATTAAAGTTTCCTTTTGATATTGCTTGATAATACGAGCCTCTTTATTTTAAATTAGCAGAAATCAGACGATAATAATTTTAATATATTTTGTGTTTCATAGCTGTGTTTTAAAGTGCTTTTAAATAACGATTATATAAAAAAAGTCCATGTGTCTAAATTAAAAATAAAAAATCGATAAAAATAATCTCTTGAATCAATATTAAAATAAGAACAGAAGGTCTCCAAGGAAAAATAAAAAGGCTTTTTTGCCCGAAAGCTTGAGAGATTTGTAAATAAAAAATATTTAAAAAAGAAACTTTTCCCTGGAGGCATGCTCTTATTTTAATAAAACTGAAAAATGTCTAAATTGAAATTGAAAATGACCTAATAAAAATGTAAGTGTCGAAATAAAAATGAAAAATAGTCTAAATATGAATTTAAAATGTCTAATTAAAAGTTTTAAAACATATATATAGTTTACACCTTTTTTATTAGGGGTATTTTTTATTTTAATAAGATCATTTTTTATGTGTTGTTATGATGTTTATTGATGACCCTTTTATAGTATAATATCAACCGTTTAAAGTTTAAAAGCGAATTATTTAAATAATATTAGTAAAATATTTTTTGAAGAGTAACATCGATACTCCTTAAAATTAATATAGGTTTTTAACTTTTAATTAGACAATTTTAATTTATATTTAGACATTTTTCATTTTAATTTAGACGCTTTTATTTTTATTTAGACATTTTCAATTTAGACACTTTTCATTTTAATTTAGACATTTTTCATTTTAATTTAGACACATGGACTTTTCTATAATTAAAAATGAAAAATGTCTAAATTTAAAA
>CP092873.1:1800639-1831390 GCA_030710605.1 Cordylochernes scorpioides
GTCCACAACTTCCACGCAACATTGCTGGGGGACTCTCGGCGGATTGGTTCAATCTCAGGGTAAATTTCTTTCTCTTTTCCACTCGCCATCATTATTTGTTCTGCAGAGCCCAGTATGGAGGGACGACAGGAATCCAATGAAGTATATTCATTCGGAGAAGTAAAATAATCTCCAATAATAAACAAAATGACCTCCGAGGATGTGTTTGTTGTTTTGTTGAATATTCTTCTCGGGTATCAACCATTCTTCCGTAAATCTCCTCCTGGTTCCACCAGGCCGGGGTTTGACACGAAAGCTCCCTACCTTCCACCAAAAAGTGGCCTGGCGGTGAAAAGGCGATAATGGACCAATCACGTGGTCACTTCGTCCGCAGCTGACGTCTCAATGGCCCCGGTGGCCGTGAAGTCTCCCCCCGCCACAGTTAGCGTCAAAACAAAGCTCGTGGAGGGACATTTCTCCGGGCTCAACCTCTGACGGACAAATGATCCAAGCTGGCCGAGGCTCTGCCCGACGTCACAACAGCAAAAGCCTTTTATTAAAAATTTCGCCTTTTTAAAAGCTTTTATTTAACTTGCCTCCATGTCTGTCCCCATTTTTCTGTCCTCAAATCTTGTAATCAATTTTGTATATAGAACACCCAGATGTATGGGATACTTGCTCAGACCTGATGCCATTGTAAGTTGTCAAACCTCTGGTGGTCTCTCGGCAATGGAATAATTTCTTTATTTTATTAAACATTTTGTGAGATAAGAGTTTAATTTTAACATACTTCCACAAAGAAGTCGCGCTCAATACAGCTAACAATTCAAACGGACAAAATTAGGTGCAGCCGTTTCTCTGGCGTAATGAGCGGCAGGAGTTCCTTAAAAATGTGGTCGGGACTGGAATAATTTATATATTTTCTTTCAATCTTTGTGATCGAGTTTTTTTAATTTAAACCACATGAAAGTCTGTGCGCTCGAATACACATTTGTACAATAAGAAACAAGAGTTATAAATAATTTTGAACATTTATATTTCCAGGAATATATAAACCTTTTATAACTAAGATAATAAAAATTTAACAAATTTTATATTTCAAGGTATTTTATATTCAGGTATATAGGTTATTATGATATTGAAAATAGAGCAATCCATAAATAAATCTTTAATTAAAAAGGCATATATTGGATCAAAATATCATTTATTTTACCAATATTTCAGTTGGCTGAACGCCAACCTTTATAAAGGTATTATAACATATTTAATGTGTGTCAACAACAAACTCAGCGCCACATTGTTGTTGGCACACATTAATATGTTATAACACCTTGATAAAGGTTGGCGTTCAGCCAACTGAAATATTGGTAAAATAAATGATATTTTGATCCAATATATGTATTTTTAATTATAGGTTATTATATTCAGGTATATTTTGGCCTTTGAGCTATTGAATTTATAGAGTGAAAATAGAAGGAGTGGGAGGCGTATATTGAGAGAAGAGGTGAAATATTCAGTGAAACATGAAACTTGCTAAGTAGTTAGTTAGACATAATAATTCACATTAAGCTCGAAACTCATAAAACAATGAAAGATGATTTGTTTCACAGAGCAGTGACAATCATGCACGAGGTCTTGTCGTATTCTTTTTGTTATTTTTCTTACTGTTATTTTACTTAACACACAATTCGCTTTTAAAATTGAAATTACGGTTCAAAATTTGCCTTTTGAAATACGAGATGGATATTTAACGTCAAAATGACGCGACCATCTAGCTCTGCCAAAGTCATGTGTTCGGGGTCGTATTTCAGACGTCTATATGCAAAGCTGGCGTGATTTGCATAAGGTCGGTGAGGTCGGCAGCAGCTCCTGACAGCGGCAGATCCCGCGGTCTGATTGCGGGCGGGTCGATAGCGCTGGAGCGTACATTCTACAGTATTACATAAACCTACAGTACTACATACATCTACAGTATTACATACACCCACTGTACTGCATACATCTACAGTATTACATAAACCTACAGTACTGCATACACCTGCAGTACTTACACCTGCAATACTGCATACACCTACAGTACTGCATACACCTGCAGTACTTACACCTGCAATACTGAATACACCTACAATACTGCATACACCTACTGTACTGCATACATCCATAGTACTACATACAGTACATATTTTGGCAAATTCAGACAACAGCCAACAACCAGTATTCCATGGTTTCACGCTCCCATCAGTACAGGGACATAACAGCCGACGAGAGAAGTTATGAAATCGGTCAAATTTTCCAAAAAGAAATTTGTGTTTGTGGCTCGTTCTTCATCGCCACCTCCACGTTCAGTACCGGGGTGATGCATTGTTTTAATACGTTTTTAAAGGAAGAGGTGCGTCTTTTGGTACATGAATACCATCCTCCCGCAACTTTATATTGTAATCTGGCCTGAAAATCTGTCCTATCACTTCACCAGTTCAAACACCTTTTTGTCAAATTCGAGAGATTTCACAACTCCTCGTAAGATTGTTATAAAATCAAAGCCGTCCCTGTACTGATGAGTGCCATAGCCTGAAACCGTGGAATACAGGTTGTTGGTTTGTATTTACCAAACTGGTGTTGTGGCTTCTATCGCCACCTTTACGTGTTGTACTGGGGTGTGGATCAAAATGCATTGTTATAATGGAGAGAGAGAGAGATTGAAACTGATTTATTACAATGTCCATATAAGATTATATAAGGTTAAATACAGAATAAATATAAATCTATATTAATAAAATGCAAATTTCATAAGTGGTGTTCGCTAAAAACTTTCGTTACAATGCATCAATTTCGACCAAATTTTCAACATTTATGTAAAACGAGATGGAGCAGGTTTTGCTTAACATCAAAATATTTTTCCTAACTTTAACATGCGTAACTTCGCTGTTATCGATTAAATACAAAAAAAAAATCAACAAAGTTAATTTTATTTATATATAAATACCAAAAAAAAAATTCAGCAATTCATTCAACTCAATCTAAAAAAATATTCAAAACAAGCAATTTTAAGATAACACCATATGTAAAACAGTCGGCCAAGAAAACAACAACGATATTACATCTTTCTCACATATTCACACACAATCTTGATTAATAATTAAAACTAATCTTTAACATTGTTTATTATACTTCATAATATATAATATTCGTTAGGCAAACTTTCACTCGGATAAAACCCGGGCGAAGCCGGGTACACATCCGCTAGTATGATTATATAATGATAAATATAGGAATAAATAGATATAAATAGATAAAATTAAATCATAAATATACATATATATATAAAATATATACAAGGTCTCCATTGGTGGGGTCCACCGCGGAGAGCGAGAGAGGTACTAGCAGTGTATCATATTTGTGGTGTAAACCGCTGGGAACTCGAGATTTATAGTTAGGGAGAAGCTAAGTAGTGTTGGTATAGAGTTCCAGATACTCATAGACAAAACCTAAGTAAGTTTCATCTTGTCAACATAAAACACTCCTTATTTGTTTCTATAACGGCGGATTTCCAATACATGTAAATTGGAACGTTCTCCTTTATAAAAAATAAAATTTAATTGTTGAGGAAAATTATAGATTCGGAGAAGAAAGCTGATAATTACGAAGATCCTTTATTACTTAAAAGGTATTTATAAACAATAAGATTAAAGAAATTGATAAAATTATATATACACCAGCAGCGGCCTGCCCTATCCAATAACTGCGAGCCAACAAAACAATCCAACAAAGCTGAGATGTAGCATAGACAACATTACAACATTTCTATGAAAAATACCTACTTCGGCCAGTTAGAGTTTTTATTTTTCTCAACGTTTCAACAAAAAACAATGGGTGCCTGTAAAGTCGGTTTTACGGGCGAAGATTTTACGTGACAACGGTAGAATATTTATTGATATGAATATAATTAAATTGCACAATAGGAACAAGGAATTGAATGAAAATAAGAATTGCACAAATTTTAACTATAGAAATATATTTTGTTTACTAAAACATTGTACATGTAAACTTAAACTTAACTAATTCCTATTTGAGTGATTTTGTTGAGGATAGGACGATGATAGGAGAAATATGAAATGAAAGGAAGTGTTTCTACTGTAATGTGTCTTGCGAAAGTCAAGTCGATAGTTGTTCCTTTTAACGTAGTTGACTTAGAAACGTTTGATACGCAATCAAGATTATACGTATTTTTCATGAAATTAAGAAACGAGTTGTCAGGCTTTACGTTTTTGTTAAAATCACCACACAGAAGAATCGGTATACTAGAATCAACTTGCACGAACGGTGGCACGTACTGGCTGTTGTGAATGTACGGACCGAGTCCTTGCCATAGTAACATTCCAATATCCTGCATACTAGCTCCTGGATGAATATATACAGCACCGAGTATAAACTTGAAGCTAGTATTAGCGGCGAAGCAAGTAACTTCAGTCATGCACATGTCACCCTTGGTTTTAATGACACGAGTTACGTCTGTAATCGCAACTTGGAACACTTCCGCCGTAGATGTCGATGATAATTTACGATAGATCGCCACTCCACCAGCCGCGTTGGTATTTGAAAATCAAAACACTTATTCAGATCGAAGATTCAAATTTTTGCTAAATAAATTTGAAATTAAATAAAATTTGTAATTGTAAATGATGAAGTTGAAAATTAAAACATTTACTTAAATTAGATGTTAAAATTCTTGCTCAACACAGTTTAAATAAAGTTTTCTTATATCTGCCACTTTTTCTTAATATTTGTAATTTTAAAGAATCAATTCGAAAATCAAAACATTTATTCAGATCGAAGGTTCAAATTTTTGCTAAATAAATTTGAAACTATTTAAAATTTGTAAATTAATAATTAATTAATTAATTAATTTTAAACTAATAATTTACTTAACACTATCAACATTTATCAATAGTATGACATAACCTATAAACTCAGTTTCTCAACTTTTGTGTCAATCTAACAATTATTCAATCAATCATAGTTTACGATAATGAAATATCAGTGTACAATTATTTACCTTTATTGTTGTAGTTGTTGTAAATGACGAATCTAAGCACTCCACATTTTCACTACAGACACAGCTGACGATACTTTAACCACACGTGTGAACTTGTATTATGACGCTTTCTTGTTTTTCCAACGCCAAGAACGTTCGAGAAAGACAAAGACAGAGACAAGCATGCGCCGATTCAATGCGCCTAATTCTCTAGCGCTGCGCGCGCAGCTGCGCGCGCAGCACTCTCGTTCGGTGACTCATCGTAACGTTACCGGGCGTTACACTTTTTCATAAGTGACTCCCAGCCGCAACCTAATTTAAGACGTTGTCACGTCAAAATCTTTTGTCTTCGTCAGGAGAAGTAAATAAAAATAAAGCATTTGGCAAGGCGTTAAAAATTGTTCTGAGGTTGCAAGGGCGTTCTCACGTGATTTTTCGAATTTAGTACAACATCTAAAGCACGAGTCAAAAACCTTGCGGCTTTGAACCCTAGCTTCCTCGAATTTTGGTTTTGTCTCCCCAGCAACAAAATGGTCGCCGAGGAAATGAGAGGATCGTGGAGAAAATTATAAATCATCCTGGCAACAGGGTAAATCAAACCTAATAAAATAATCCCATATACAATTCCATACGTAATTTAATAACGAATATTCAAATTAAGTTAATTCGCCATTTAATAAAAACTAACGAAATAATTTTTTGAGGAAAATTAAGTTCGACTTAAGGCAATTATTGGAAAGGAAGTCCGCAAAATTAATATTTCGGAGCATCCAATAAATGGAAAAAGGATTAGGGAAAAACTAATATTTCTAATGCAGCTCATATTTAATTAAAAAATGGCTTGACGAAAGTTTCATTTAGCAAATGGTCAAAAATTATTAATTCACAGAGTAGACGTCATCAGAATAAATTGTTCAATATGACGAGGGTGAAGTGTTTTGATATTTCTCGCCAGCCGATATTAATTAAGTTCGCCTGCCAAGTTGACCGTCGTCTGATTAAAAATAGGTTGGGCGCCATTTTGTTTTCTGTCTTTTGACATTTAAGTGCGCCATTTTTATTGGGCAGAGTTTATTACTTTTTCTCTGCGTGTGATAATATATTTCTGTATATTTAATTAATTGGAAAAATCACTTTCATTTTATACATTTTATATCAAGCTAAAAGTTTGGAAATAAAAACGGAATTAAACCATTACAAATCTAGGCCTGAAAATTTAAACGTTAGCGTATATATATTGTATTCATTTTGTAAATACATTTTATAATTTCTACAAAATCTGGATCTCTAATGTTTTCATGCGTATGTAAATAACTTATGTAAATAAACTTTTCTCCTTGTTTGGTATCCCTTGCGGGATATAGCGCTTTGGAAATAAAATAATTGGAATTGTAATTGTATACATATATTTTCTTTAATTTCCAATTAACTTTGTCGACTAATGAATTCATCCAGTTTTATTTTTGTCTCTATACATTTGTTAATTTGATCCTTAATGGGATTAATTTCTGACCGAGGACCACCCCCAGATATTTTACCTTTTTACCCAACGTTTGTAAGTCGATAAAAATTTACTTGGCATCGACTTTCATTCCATTATTCGGCTTAAAGTTTATATAACTTGGTATTGGTGTCACGCCATTTCTATGTTTCTGTTTTGTGCTTGTTATCAAAGTTTAAAACACATTTAAACTTTATATATTTTATTCAATGAAGATCACATAACCATCACAATTAATTATATATCATAACTACATAACATTAAACCATCTATTTACATTTTGTTTGGTCACCGGTCAAATATTTTATTTTCACAGACTAAATTATGAGATTAATTTATAAATTAAATACAAAACAAATAAACAACTGTATACATCAGTTTCATTTGTCAAATTTTTGCCATTCCAGGTCAGGCCAGTTGTCTAGATAGGTTGAACATCCATGTATCATCTATGCAAATTAAAAAGTCGCACCAGAACGGTACAACGTCTGCTGACAGAAACATCCTGTTAGATCTCAAAGACCTTCCATCTGAAGGTTCGGTGTTTTCACGAATAAGTTTATAAATATTTCTTTTTGAAAATAGAGCAATCCATAAATAGATATTTAATTAAAAATGCATATATTGGATCAAATTATTGGTAAAATAAATTATATTTTGATCCAATATATGCCTTTTTATTTAAATAAATATTTGTATAAAATGTCTTTTGTCAGTCCTCGATTTGCCATTTTGTTTTCACATGATGCGTGCGACATTTGAGGGACGTGGTCCGTTACAATTTCATAAATTGGTTTCAGATTCTTCTTTTGAGGGTTCGGGGAAGGGGGTGTTGATAGGACTGCCCATTTCAAACATATTTATGGCTGGAATATCATCCACATTGGGGTGAACCACGAGGATTCTATGGAGCCATTCATAGGACACGACAGTAACAACAACGAGGATTCTATATTCACACTCTGTCATAATAAATTCTATTTTTGATATTTCCTTGTTTGGATTTGTTTTAGGCCGTGGTATCAGCAACCGTTGTTTTCTTTGAGCCATTTAAGTTCAACGTTTCATATCTTAATATTTTCCTCTATGTAAGTTAGTTTCTCTAGAGGCATTTCTAAAGAGAGTTAAAGTGAATTTTAGCTTTTAATTACAGTCTCAATATGTAAATATATAGGAGTTTCAACTGATTGATTTATCATCAAACATATTAAATACATATACACCTATCCCCCGATTTACACGGTACTTGTTTTACACGTTTTCGCTTTTACACGGTTTTCCAAATAAGTTTTTTTTGTTTTTGTTTTTATCGCACTATACTAAATGCTACTGTGATTGAACACATGCGCTGTGTACACATCTCACGAGGAATCCCGAGCTTATGTGCTGACTACATATTTTAACCTGTCAATGCATTTTATTTTTATTTCTGTGTACACCTATCCCCCGATTTACACGTTTTTCTCAGGAACGTATCTACCGTGTAAATCGGGGGATAGGTGTATATAGATTGTGAAAATTAAAATATAAATTTATTTTTGTATTTTGAAGTGTATAAATCTGCGTCTTAAAATAGAAATATTTCAATTCTAAAAATAAAGATAAAATGTATACACTAAAGCGACATAAAATATGTTTGTTCGGGAAGGAATTGTGAACAGAATTGGAAAAACTTAAACAGTCATTTTGCGGCTTGCTTCTTCCTTTAAACCTTCAGTTATAATTCAGTCTTAAATATAAAGGCCAAGATGGCGTCTCTCACTTCACAGAGACCTAGGAAATCCACCATTCTCCTTTTAAAAAGAATTGAAGGGCCCTTCTTGGAGCGAGAGGAGTTTTTCGTCAGGAGAGCTCTTCAGAGGGCCGGGCGCAGCCACACACGCAGGTTCGTCTGCTCACGGTAGGTTCGCAGCGCTGCCAGCCGCCGAAATCGATAACCCTACCTTGTGCCTAACCAGGCCACCACGCCTTCCTTCCGCTTAAATATTTGTCTTCTGCCATTTCCTTCTGGGTCTATTTTTAATAGAATATGTGCCCATAGGAATGTAGATTAAAATATGTGTTGATTGGGCATATTTAGGATATTAATTATACCGATTTTATTACTAAAATTTACCCAACTAATTAACTACAATTAGTAAAAATTAATTAATTAGATTTTTCACCTTAAAAAATATTTGGAAATATTCGAATTTACAAATAATTTATCAAATACTAATTCACGGTGTTTATGTTATTTTTTGAAAATGCGTTTAAATTATTTTTTTTTTCTAAGCCAAAAACACTTATTCGATAGCAATGTGTGTGTCGACACGGACAATTTTAAAAGTTAATTTTCACTGAATTGGAAATAATTATTCAAATATTTTTTCCTTTAATATGTGTGTGTGTGTGTGTGTGTGCATGTGTAAATTATATTTAACATTATCAAATAATTTACTTTATATTTTTGAAAATCTCTTAAATGACCCAAATCCTTTAAAATACAATTATTTTAAGATTATATTTATTCCTTTTTTTTATGTTTCACATTAAAAATCTCTAAACTCTATGATTTAAATTATTTTTTAAATGTATTATTTTCTTGAAATTAACTTTTCAGTAAAGAGAATATTTCTCTATATACCACAAGGCATTAATATATAGGTTTTGTACATTTAACACAACATTTGACACTTTAAATATGATAGCATTTCACAATTTAATAACAAAATTTTACTTTCAACTCTCTTTTTACACTTTAATAACAACATAATTTTAATCGATATTTTGGATGTAAAAAATTATTTTAACAATTTTATTATAAATATATTTTTTGTTTGTTTTTATTGAAATAATTTTCTTTCAAATGAAATTAGTCGATTTTAGACATTTTTATATCCGCTTTAATAAAGAATAAGAAATATTGCGTTTGAAATTTTCTCAAATAAAATTAATCACCGTTTAATATATATGGCGTTAAATTTTTCCAAATTTCCGCAACAAGATGCTTACCAGCTTAACTTTTAGCCATTTTCATATCTGTGTTTTAAAATTAGATTTTTATAGATTCACAAATTAACATATATCATTACGTAAGTTCTCTCGAGATATGACAATTTAAAAAAAAAACGAATAAATATTTTCTATAGTTTTGAATGGTATTAACTAGAACAGTAGCTCGTCACACACATGCAATGGAGAATAATCTAAACCAAAATGCTAACGATGTTTCATATAACCTAAAATCTATTAGGACAATAGTTATAAAAAATATTTTAAGCTGGGAAGCAGCTTATAGCAGGAAAATAAGAAAATTTAACTCCATATCAAACAGTGGTTAACTTTATTTGAGAAAATCTCAAAGGCTTTATTTCTAAATCTTGATTAAAACGGATATAAAAAATATCTATAAAATAGACCAAATTCAATTAAAATAAAAATATTTCAATAAAAAAAATTACTATATTATTGTTAAAATATTTTTAAAAATCAGTAAAGGTCAATAAAAATTAAATGAAAAATGTTTTCTTAAAAATGCAGAAACTATAATATAGCGATTATAAATTTGAGTATAATTTATCCACATTCTATATTTTAAGCTTGACAACACAGTCAATATTTCACAGTGAATAAAATGGTCAATTTTAATCAGTTTAGATTTAGGTTTTTAACTTTTAATTAGACATTTTAAATTTATATTTAGACATTTTGCATTTTAATTTAGACACTTCTATTTTTATTTAGACATTATTAATTTCAAATTAAACATTTTTAATTTTAATATATTAGACATTTTTAATTTTAATTTATTCATTGTTAATTTTAATTTAGACACATGGACTTTTCTATATATTCTTTATTTAAGAGAACTTTGAAACAACTAAAACATATAGTTTTATTATACGAAATAAGCGTTTGAAATGGAAATAGCTATGTTTGACGTCATTTTTAAATCAGGTGAGTTATTAATAAACAAACTTCTTTTCTTTTTCGCTTAGTTTCATCTGAAATTTGTTGATTAACTCAATAGATTACTTTTTCAGAGTTATTTTACATATTTTATTGCATTGAAAATATTTTACATATTTTATTGCATTGAAAATTGTTGTTTGCGACACTTATAGATTTAAAATATTTTTTCAATTCGTCTCTTAATTTTTTTAAAAAGGTTATACTATATTTATTTTGAATATACATTTCAAAATAAAATCTACATCGCTTAATGAATTTTTCTATCTGATTCCTCCTTCTTTTCTTAATTTTAATTAGACTTATTTTTTATAATTTTGCATAGCAGAACTATAATTGATGTTCAATAACTTAGAAGCTTTTTAATAGTTTTGTCTTGTAAGCATACCAACTTGATTAAAGTTTCCTTTTGATATTGCTTGATAATATACGAGCCTCTTTATTTTAAAATTAGTAGAAATCAGACGATAATAATTTAATATTATATTTTGTGTTTTCATAGTTGTGTTTTAAAGTGCTTTTAAATAACGATTATATAAAAAGTCCATGTGTCTAAATTAAAAAGAAAAATTCGATAAAAATAATCTCTTGAATCAATATTAAAATAAGAACAGAAGGTCTCCAAGGAAAAATAAAAAGGCTTTTTTGCCCGAAAGCTTGAGAGATTTGTAAATAAAAAATATTTAAAAAAGAAACTTTTCCCTGGAGGCCTATTTTCTTATTTTAATAAAACGAAAAATGTCTAAATTGAAATTAAAAATGACCAAATAAAAATGTAAGTGTCGAAATAAAAATGAAAAATATCTAAATATAAATTTAAAATGTCTAATTAAAAGTGTTTAAAACTTAGTGTTTAAAATCTAGTTTACATCTTTTTATTAGGGGTATTTTGTGATTTTAATAAGATCATTTTTTATGTGTTGTTATGATGTTTATTGATGACCCTTTTATAGTATAATATCAACCGTTTAAAGTTTAAAAGCGAATTATTTAAATAATATTAGTAAAATATTTTTTGAAGAGTAACATCGATACTCCTTAAAATTAAATATAGGTTTTTAACTTTTAATTAGACAATTTTAATTTATATTTAGACATTTTTCATTTTAATTTAGACGCTTTTATTTTTATTTAGACATTTTCAATTTAGACACTTTTCATTTTAATTTAGACATTTTTCATTTTAATTTAGACACATGGACTTTTCTATAATTAAAATGAAAAATGTCTAAATTTAAATGAAAAATGTCTAATTAAAAGTTAAAAACCTATATATCGACCTTTTAAAGTCACAAAAATTATTAAATGAAAATTAACACCATTATATATATATAGTTTTAAAATTATATTTTGAAATTAAATAACAGTGTTTTATGTTAAATAAATATATTTTCTGTAAATTAAATTTTTTATTGCCCTCTATCGTTAAAATTTTACACAAATAAATTTACTGGCAAATTTGTGTAAATATATTTTCTATTCGAATTGAAAAATTACTTATTGAATATTTCCTAATTAGTAATGTTTAACTATTTTATCCATAAAACTCGTTTATATTTAAAATAACGATGATTTAGTATATAAAGTCGTATATCAAAATAATATTAATTTTAAGTATAAACGAGTTTGATATCTCTCTATATATAAAAATGAATGTTTGTATGTCTGTCTGTTTGTATGTCCGGTATACAAATTCGCAGTAGTTCACTAATTCAAACCAAAATTTCCATACATAGGTAAAAAAAAAATACGGGGAAGACGATAGGGTATTTTTAAAAATATATAAATCAATTATTAAAACTATATATTTTTAGTCAGAAATGATGATGACGATATTGCTGTATCATGTTTGATTATTAGATACATAGTTATATCGGGAAAAATTCCAAAAAGCAGAGACCACGGGTGAAACCAGTTCATTATTTTGTACGCAGGAACAAAATTCTAACAGAAAAACATTCATTCGAGCAGAAAACAAAAGCCAGATCATCTTTCTATAAAAATATCGCTTCTCAGACACAAAGTTTAGAGCGGGACGTTTCACAAAAGTGACATCCACGGTGCCAATTTATAATTGTAACGAATATTATTTGAATAAAAACATTTAATCGGGAAAAACCCGGGCGTTGCCCGGGTCATTCGGCTAGTAATAGATAAAGTTACTAACTAGGAAGGTTTCAATGATCAGAGGTAAAATTTTTCAAAAAATTTTGCTCGTACTGCGAAAAGCTCGTACTCCAAGGTGCTCGTAAACCGAGGGTCCACTGTATACTTTAAGCCATTACTTAAAAAAAAAAAACATATACCTGGTCAAAACATAACTTATTGATTTCACAGATTTGTTTACTAATCTCAACACTATGAAATGTCGATATTTTACCTTAAATGTATTTACAACTTTATAACGTCAATATTAAGCTTTTAAATGTCGATAGACAATTTTAAATTTTACTAATATATCCCTAAATATTTAATATATTTAAAATGTATATTTGCTTTCAAATCTTTTTTAAAATATTGATTTTATACAATAAAATGTCCTTATTAAGCAGTAAAAATGTGGTCTTAGTATAAAACCCATATATGTGCCCAAAATCAAAAATATTCTTAATGAACTAGAAATATATTTATATTAAAATTGAAAGGGTTCTTATATAATAAAATCCAATCAATTTGATATCTAAGCAAAGTATAATTATGATTTTAAAAAATTTTATAATATGAATATTATCAACGACAGTTTAACATGAATAAAATATTTTAGACATATTTATAAAATACTTTTATAGTGTTTAATTGAGCATTTTAATTTATCATAATATTGTCACGTTGAAAGACAAACCTCAATATGACACAGCAATTTATTTAATACAAAAATATATGAAAAAAAGGCATCTCCTTATCGTGCAACTGAAAGTTGCTGATGGCTTGCGCCATCTATCGGAATAAATATCAACTATTCTCGTTGATTTTTAATTATTCCAGAATTGGCCAAATACCCATTCTTGATTAATCAAGAAAAGCTAACCACGGACTCGTTTCGGGCTATTTTTTCACATTGTGTCGCGGTCTCACGCAATTCTGGCCTTAACTACCCGTTTCATGATTTTTCAGGATACCTTGAATGACCAGTTTTTTGGTCGTTGAGGTACAGCTTGCACCATGCTGATGAGGGCCAACAGCCCGAAACGCGTCCGTGGTTAGCTTTTCTTGATTAATCAAGAATGGGTATTTGGCCAATTCTGGAATAATTAAAAATCAACAAGAATAGTTTATATTTATTCCGATAGATGGCGCAAGCCATCAAGCAACTTTCAGTTTCACGATAAGGAGATGCCTTTTTCTTAATTATGCACCTTATCCCAGTACAATATCACATTTGTACTATTTTTTAACAAAAAAATATATATTATATTAGAGAGTCAATGATGGAATTTTACAGTGCAGCAAAATATAAATATCCAAAATTAATAAACCTTTAATAAAATAATTAATATTTTGCAAAATAGCTCTTTATTTATTTTTCCCTACGGGAGTTATGACCCACAGCTTGCGAATCGTGTTGCTCCTGACATGGATATGACGTGCTTCTGTCAAAGAATTCCTTCACATTTTTGGAAGTTTGTTCCTAATAACTTTGCGTCCTTTTTTCTTGTGTCGTGAAGAGCGGCTTCGTCGTCGTGTCTCTGTAGGGACATCGTCTTCTTTGAGGGAAGTCTTGGCTTTGACACGGCGGTGGAATCCTGGAGTCAGTCGCGGGAAATGTAGTTCATAGCATCAATGGCCTCAAGGTCTGCTTGGCGATCTTCAGTTTGTCTTTTTTAATCTACCCAGCATCTCCACCAAATGTCACGTGGAAAATTAAGAAAGCCAAACCTCAGAATGACACGGCAATTAGTTTAAAATGCAATAACAAATTTAAATTTATAAAATACCAGAGGCAATGAAGGATCTTTAAAGTGTAGCAAAATATAAATATCAAAAGGAGATGCCTATTTTTTTCTTAACTTTACTATCTATATATAGCTATGAATATATGTAAATAATACAGTGTAAATATAATAATGCCAGAGTTTTGACCTGCATCACAATTTAGAAGGAGAGAAAAGAAAGCAAACCTTCCTAAAGATTCCAACCGAACAATTTGCCACACGACTGCAGAAGATCATCTCTATAAGGAATGACGTCTGCTGTGATAAGACTCTGTTACAATCCATGTTTAGAGTCCGCATGACATCCTCTATAACTTCCCAACTTCAATGACAGAACGTTCGAAATACATTCTGTAAAAGCCTTGCTGAGCAATTTGCCTCCAACTAGCTGTTTGATGGCGGTGGAAGTGGATTGACGTCGGGTGTAGACCGCCACGATACGGATCGAATCCTTGCATTGGGGACTTTTTTTTTTAAGAAATAATTTGATTCAATGAGAGGCCCTCGATTCTTGCAAATTTTAACCCCATCAGTTAGTGAAAAGTAACCAAACAGGGCTTTGGCCTAATTGTAAGTGCGAAAGTCGACCTGCTTTCTATATGTGCGGTGCACTGATCGCTAGTGTAGCTCAGGGTTGCCGGAACATTTCTTTGTTGCCGTTTTTTTGTTCTCCGAATAGTGTCCTTTAAAGGCCTAAATATCGGTCATTCCATTGTTGACGCTTTTCTTCTCTGAAGCCCAAAATATATGTGAATCAAATTGTGGAGACTTTTATTATCTGAAGTCCAGAACATCGGCCATTGTTGTGACGTCAATTTACCTTCCTAACGAAGCCCAAATATCGGCCATTCTACGGTGCAGCAATACGTCATCAACATCTCTTCGTGGTAACAATCGTGCGAATCTTAACAGAAAGGAATTCGAAGGAGATTCTAGATTGGTGCGTGTAGTGAGGTCAACACACTCAACCAAGATGTGTTTCAGTAAAGAACGGACTCATTGATACGGCGGGAAACCTACGATCAGAAGCAATGATCACGTGGCAGACAATGAAACATTCTAGTTCACAATACGTCCAATCAACACGGAGAGCTTCTTTGGAAATGTTTATGGAAGTTCTCAGATCTTGATTACTTCATATGACCATGAGTTAAAAAAGGATAAAATTCCTTTATAGAAATCTCACCTGACCAACCAATCACAGAGCGACAAATATAGTGCCCGGTGCATCTCACCAGAGTCCGCGGGATTAATCACGCCCGAGGCCATTTGTTTGTCCTGACTCACGGCTTGACCCTCAGTTTGTCTTTCCGCGCCATCATCCGAGCGATTTGCTCCAATATTGGCGCTGCTCTCCAGCCTGCCTGCTACCGCTGCTCACCAGGCCAATAAGCCGTTGGGTTCGGTTACATCTGACCTTATTTTACAGTACTGACTCCAATAGAATGTATTGACTGGTACAAACTCTAGCAGAATGCCTCCTCCATGTAGAGCCTGGCATCCAACCTGGCGGTCACATCTCTTGTTGGAATCCTCAACTCGCTGATTGTTGACATTTGGGTTAAAAATCACAAGACAATAGCGAGGAGCAATTCCATCTTCAACACAGAGAGTGTATTGTTTTCTATTGTTGAATAAACTGGTTTTGTATTTACAATCATGGACAAAACTGTCTTGGTAGAGAGACATAGCAACCACTTCTAGTTATCTTCCTTTCCATTGTTTAACGATATTCTCAGATTTCCTGCTGAACTGGTGGCACAAGTAGAGACAGTTCTCATCACCCAGTGAGATTTACGGTGTGGTTGGCCATTAAACTGATGTGTTTGAGCATTTTTTAATCCATTTATGACAACTTAAGGCTTCAGTAGGTTGTAAAGAAGCAACAGTAAGAAAGAGTTGTATATTATTTGTTTGTATTTAATTGGAGCGTTGAAAATTATTAATTAGAGAGAACTCGTAGAGTAATTCTGTGAATAATATTCTAAAGGAATTGACCAATGACCAAAGAAACAGCCAATTCAATTACAAAACATCAGATGGTTTATTATCTTGATGAATATCAATTGAAACTCATAGACTAAATCTGTGAAAACGATATTCTCTAAGAGAATTGACCAATGACCAGGGAAGCAACAAAGCGACCGCCAATTTAAATAAAAAATATCAAAAGTTTTCCCCCACAGATAACCAACAACACGGTATCGAGCGCGGAACAGAAGCTTTGAAGTCGACTCTGACTTTAATGGGACTGGAACAAAGGCACCGGAGTGAGCTATCAAAGATGGCCTCGGGGCGCCGTGTTGGGCTAATGAGGGAGTTAGTTCTTCTGCTCGCCGTGGACAAATACATCGGTAGTGAGATGGCGTTTGCGCGGATATTTTAAATAGTTTGTTAAAATGGCATCTACTGATCGTGAAGTGAATTTCCGATGGCTTGCGCCATCTATCGGAATAAATATCTACTATTCGTCAATTTTTAATTATTCCAGAAACGGCCAGATACCCATTCTTGATTAATCACTCACACACAAAGCTTTATTAAGACCAGCGGTCTTATACAGATTCACCACAGGAAGAAATAATAGATGGAGCTTCTATATCATTCTTGATTAATCAAGAAAAGCTAACCACAGACGCGTTTCGGGCTGTTGGCCCTCATCAGCGTGGTGCAAGCTGTACCTAATCGACAAAAAAAAAAGCTCATTAAGGCATCCTGAAAAATCATGAAACGGGTAGCTAAGGCAAGAAGTAAAGCCTAGTGGACATGGCATCTGCCCGGTAAGCGGAACATTGTGGGTTCGATTCCCATCCCTGGACACTTTTATTTTTCCGTTCATCATTACTCTTCATAATTCACCCTTTCATACCTCATCCAAAAAGGTTAAAAATAGTCAATATTTCACCTTGAAATAAATTTTGATTTTTCATTGAAAAGAAACTCATGCGGTGTAACTTCGAGTGTTGTTTTACAATCACAAGCCGCAGTGTATTATAAGGCAAGAAGTACGTGAGAACGCCAAACAATATGAAAAAAGTACAAAAGTGACATTGGATCAGGTGGTTATTAAAATACATCTCAATGTTAAACATTTTATTTACACACTGAAATATAAAATATTTGCAACAACAAAAACTCTGACATTTGGTCTTACATCACCCCAGAGTCCAAGGAATAAAGGAAATCAACTAAAGGGAGAAAGTATCAATATGTAAATGGGTAATCAGCTACACTCATGGACACATACTTAAGAAAGTGGAAAGTCTTTGATATCACCGGTCGTCTGTTTTTTGGAAGGAGGCAGAGGCAATTTTGTTCACACTTGGTTATCTCGTGTCTCAATAAAGGTCACTGTAATATCTTTCAGAGTTATTGTCTGAATCCCGATATACATGCTGAAAGGTACAACTTCCTTAAGTTTTGTCCATGAGTGTATATTGGTTATCTCGTGTGTCTTCAATAAAGGTCACTGTAATATCTTTCAGAGTTATTGTCTCAATCCAGATATACATGCTGAAAGGTACAAATTCCCTAAGTTTTGTCCATGATTGAAATACAATTACCGATTGTCCGTTGAAATGAGTATCTCACCATATTCAAATTCTCCAATAGTTTCATTCAGAGAATTGGTGTTCAGTTAATAATTCTCTAATAATAAATCTTTTGGCATCTTATTTACCGCCATATTTACCGAAGATAGATGGCAACACTGGATTGGTAGATCTTGTTTATTATCCCTAGTAAACGTGGCCATGATAGTCGTGGTGGGTAGTTAGCGATTGCTTTTACTTTAAATGCATCACATTGTCTACACAAAGCTGTTTTGTACTTACAAGTGTGCCGTTTGGTTACTTGAACTAACTTGTGAGGTTGGACTTTTGCAAGAAAAGGAGGCTATTGAAGTACACCTATCCCCCGATTTACACGGTAGATACGTTCCTGAGAAAAACGTGTAAATCGGGGGATAGGTGTACACAGAAATAAAATAAAATGCATTGACAGTTTAAAATATGTAGTCAGCACATAAGCTCGGGATTCCTCGTGAGATGTGTACACAGCGCATGTGTTCAATCACAGTAGCATTTAGTATAGTGCGATAAAAAAAACTTATTTGGAAAACCGTGTAAAAGCGAAAACGTGTAAAACAAGTACCGTGTAAATCGCGGGATAGGTGTAATTTTATTCTTCAGAAAAAAAAGTGTCTAATTCGGCGTTCGAACCCGGGTTCGAGGATGTCAAAAACCAATTGTTTATACCACTGCTCCACCTAGACCACGATCTGTTGTTCGCTGCACTCACATATCAACCTTTCAACTCACAACTATTGGGAAACACGAAGTTACAATATTGTAACAAAGTATTTATTATTTTATTAGCAGAGTATAATTTTTCATGTTTATATTTTGCTATACTCTGTACACTTCCCTCTTTTGCTTATCTTTTGTTTATCCCTCATAGTTTGTTCTTGCCTGAAATAAATTGTTGCCTCATCCCGAAGTTGGTCTTCCCTAATTTTCCACGTGGCAATATCCTACCGACCCAATACCGCCAGCCGTTAGCCCGCCAGGACACTGTCAACGACGTCGCGTTAAACGAGTCTTTTAATGGGCAGACGTCCCCCATTGAGTCAGTTGTTCCCCGGGGGCTTCGTCTGTTTAAATCGTCCTTAATTGCTCCAGTGTCGTCTGCGCTTTAAAAATTGTCGGTAGTCCGCGGGAACGTTTCACAGCAGACGATCTCTTCCTATCTTCTGCCATTTAAACAAACGTTACATTTCTTCGTCGTGTTCATCTTCTGGTTCTATTATACCTGGCTCGGTCGACAGCAGACGATATCTTCCTATATTCTGGTTCTGTTTATACCTGTCTCGGTCGACTGCCATGACCTGGGAGCGATTCCCGCATTGTACACCTTTTCTTCCTTTTAAGAAAATTGCTTCAATGGCCTCCGATTATTACAAAAGTCCAACCCCACCGGTGAGTGCAAGTAACCAAACGAGACTCTCGCACACTTGTATATGCAAAAGTTGAACTGTTTTCTAACTATGTAGACATGTGGTGCACTTAGAGTAAAAATCAATTACATTCTACCCATCATTATTATCATGGCGTACTTGGGATAAGTACATCACCCCCATATTTTAAACATACTCATGGACAAAACTTAAGGAAGTTGTACCTTTCAGCATGTATATCGGGATTCAGACAATAACTCTGAAAGATATTACAGTGACCTTTATTGAAGACACACGAGATAACCAATATACACTCATGGACAAAACTTAAGGAAGTTGTACCTTTTAGCATGTATATCGGGATTCAGACAATAACTCTGAAAGATATTACAGTGACCTTTATTGAAGACACACGAGATAACCAATATACACTCATGGACAAAACTTAAGGAAGTTGTACCTTTCAGCATGTATATCGGGATTCAGACAATAACTCTGAAAGATATTACAGTGACCTTTATTGAATATACACGAGATAACCAATATACACTCATGGACAAAACTAAAGGAAGTTCTACCTCTTAGCATGTATATCGGGATTCAGACAATAGCTCTGAAAGATATTACAGTGACCTTTATTGAAGACACACGAGATAACCAATATACACTCATGGACAAAACTTAAGGAAGTTGTACCTTTTAGCATGTATATCGGGATTGAGACAATAACTCTGAAAGATATTACAGTGACCTTTATTGAAGACACACGAGATAACCAATATACACTCATGGACAAAACTTAAGGAAGTTGTACCTTTTAGCATGTATATCGGGATTGAGACAATAACTCTGAAAGATATTACAGTGACCTTTATTGAAGACACACGAGATAACCAATATACACTCATGGACAAAACTTAAGGAAGTTGTACCTTTTAGCATGTATATCGGGATTGAGACAATAACTCTGAAAGATATTACAGTGACCTTTATTGAAGACACACGAGATAACCAATATACACTCATGGACAAAACTTAAGGAAGTTGTACCTTTTAGCATGTATATCGGGATTGAGACAATAACTCTGAAAGATATTACAGTGACCTTTATTGAAGACACACGAGATAACCAATATACACTCATGGACAAAACTTAAGGAAGTTGTACCTTTTAGCATGTATATCGGGATTGAGACAATAACTCTGAAAGATATTACAGTGACCTTTATTGAAGACACACGAGATAACCAATATACACTCATGGACAAAACTTAAGGAAGTTGTACCTTTTAGCATGTATATCGGGATTGAGACAATAACTCTGAAAGATATTACAGTGACCTTTATTGAAGACACACGAGATAACCAATATACACTCATGGACAAAACTTAAGGAAGTTGTACCTTTTAGCATGTATATCGGGATTGAGACAATAACTCTGAAAGATATTACAGTGACCTTTATTGAAGACACACGAGATAACCAATATACACTCATGGACAAAACTTAAGGAAGTTGTACCTTTTAGCATGTATATCGGGATTGAGACAATAACTCTGAAAGATATTACAGTGACCTTTATTGAAGACACACGAGATAACCAAGTGTATGGAAGGGGTCTCTCATCATATACCACATGTATGGACCAAGTGAAGACCAAGATGTATCTTGTCACCAGACTACGGTCGATCATCTAGGGGGAGCTACACCAGGGACTGATTCATGTTTAGTTCGACAATGGGACACGTCCTCACACAACCGCCCTGTGACAAAGTCATGCTAATATCACGTCCTCACACAACCGCCCATGACGTAATCCAGTTCGACGCCATATAATTACAGCTCTTGAAACATAAAGCTTCCGTCCGTTTTTAATATGACGGCCGGGAGGATTGTTTACTTCCGGCGGCATTGTCCCTGCTGCTTTGTTCGCCGAGTCCTTGAGACACTCGGTAGCAGTATAGCAGGCCTTCCTATCACTGTACTGGCTTCTCATTGGAGGTGGTCTCTCATTGGAGGGGGTCTCTCATTGGAGGTGGTCTCTCATTGGAGGTGGGCTCTCCTGGAGGTATTGTTTCAATGGAGGTGTGCTCTCCTGGTGGTGATCTTTCCTGGAAGTGGTCCCTCATTGGAGGTAGGCTCTCCTGGAGGTATTCAAATGGAGGTTGTCTTTCATTGGAGGTTAACATGCAAGAATCGGGAGCTAATTGAAGCAATTTTTCTTCTTCAAAAAATGTGCCCAATGAGAGATTCGATTCCGTGAACCGTGGTTCGATGCAGGAAACCTAAATGTAGCTTATGTGACCCATCCATACAGCCTCCGTTGTTGGGTTGGTTGTTTAGGAACTTGCTGGAAGTTTACATACGGGATATCAGGGTATGACAGCCGCTATTCCACCCAGACAATTTGTCCCCAAACTATATTTAAAAACTAATCAAGCTCCCCTCCATCTTTGGAGTCGCCCTGTGAAAGGAATTGATAAATATTTGTGGGGTCGCCAATATTTATTTTAAAATATTCAATTCGTCACCACTCCACCGTTTCTTTCAAAAGGGAAAAAAAAATCATTATTAAGAAAAAAAAAAGAAAAATATATTTTTTTAATTAAAAAATATTATTTTTTTGCCTTTAAATTTCATGAAATTTTTTCATCTCCACGTAATTAAAAATATTTCAAAAGAATTTTCTTTAAAAAGTTAAAAATTCTAATAGCTTTTTTTTTATGCTCAATAAAATTTTACATTAAACTATTTAAAATTCTTTTTTTTCTGCTTTTTATTTAAAGTTGTTAACATCTTGTAAAACGGGGGCAGACGATGAATGCCGCTTGGGTTCGAAATAATCGTCTGAATTAGAAAAATAACAGACCAAACGACATGTCACTAGACGATATATTGCACCAGAACTGGAACCTTTCCTAGAACTCTTATCACCTTGGCTACCGTCAGCTTCCACAATTACCAATATATCCAGATATGTCTTTTTATCTAAAAAAAGCATAGGTCCCGTCAAATGAACGTCAAAATCAGAAGTGTGGATCTCATGGAATAAAGCCAGAAACCATGTTCTCTAGATGAACGCTTCTCAGTTTGCCAAAGCTGGTGTTGTGGCTTTGTCACCGACCTGAGGCCGCTAGTTTGCGGCGACGGTCAATAGATGGCGTCTGGTTTTAAGGTTAATTTGACGGGAGAAGAGCCCTATACCTTTTTAGATCAATTTCCTCCCGGCAAAATTCCCATCTATATTTTTGCCTTAGGTTTGGCCTAGCCACTCGTCCAGCAGATTTGTCAGATTGTGAAGATTCCATTTGATCCCTTGTGGATCTCTCATAGAATAAATGAACCTCTCACCGACATAACTCACCGGGTGTAAGCTATTGTATTGTACCTGTAGGATCATTAATCGCCACAGACATGTTAGCCATTAAAAGTTGTTTTTATTTCATTTATTATTATTATTCTGTACATAACCCGGACTCCTGGAGCGTACGAAAGTCGCCAATTGTCCGGGTTTGTCTTCTGACTTATGGTCTATTTGTTGCAGTTGACATCCAACTGATTGGAACAGTTTTTATTTCAAAAAGTCTCTCGACTTATTTAGGCATACACTATTTAGTCAAATGGTATTCTAACAAAAAAGAAATATAACATATTGTTTACAATAAAATATAAATAATTTAAAAAAGAATAATTAAATATTTACATTTACAAAATGTAACTTTTATAACACACAAAGTTTAACACAGCGCCATCTAGGGGTGGAAATTGGAATTATTTAACCCTACATACCTTCTACTTACATATCTGTACTTGGTGAGATGCTGTGTTTGACGGAACTATGTAAATAGGATTGTGTAATCAGCTTTATAGATGATGAGCAAGCTAGGTAGTCGGCCTTCAGCCTTGTGTACTACACAGTGTTACAAGATGCCGTTACACAACGAGCTACAGAGAGCCGCACGTAGCTGAACGCGCGCACACGGAGGGATGAAGAGGTCCGAGCCGCTGGACTTTAACACCTACTTCATCGCCAAGAAAGTCCCGCGGTATTTCTTCTCCAACCTGGAGTTGACCTTCGACTACCTGGATTATGACCGCGACGGCCATCTGTCCGCCCAGGACCTGTCGCTCTCGCTGAACGTACCTCTGCCGCACGCCCGCGAGGTGCTGAGCGCCTGTCAGAGCGATCTGCCGCTCGAGCGCGACTCCCTCAACTACCGCGAGTTCTGCGGCGTGCACGACCGCCTCAGGTCCCTGCTGCTGTCACTCCGCCGCCATTCTGTAGCACGTCCATCAGTGTAACACCTCCAGCCGAGTAGCAGCTACTGTAAACGAGTTAAATCCTTCCTTCGTTTATACAACAATGGATGAATACAATTGGAACGTTGCCATCGCTGGGGTAGTTTCCACCCTGTCCTGCCGCTGCTTCAACATACACCACTATACCTGGAGACAGTTCAAAATACAAATTTATATTTTCAAATGACAACAAAATATTCGCAGTTGAAGGATATTTGCAGCTAAATCTATTTAATAAATAAATGGAAAATTTTGCAAAGTGTTTATTTCTTGTATAAAATGTCAAGTTTTCACGCGGTATCGCTCCATCAGGTGATGGGTCCGCACAAAGTGACGGAATGATTATTTCCGAAGAACAAACCGATGAGGCCCACACCCGCCCGCCCACGTCCGCCCACCAACCCTGTGCGGCTGTGATGGAAGTGAATCAATGACACAAGTCACGACTTTCTTTAAACGCTAATCGAAGTGGGCGGCGCGGTCGGGCCGCCCCAATATCCGGTGTTTGCCCCGGCGGGGCCAATATCGGCTGTTTCCTTCTTTATTGCTGGCTCCATGGGCTTCAGTGGCTCCATTGGGCTTCAGTGACTCCATAGGAGGTTTGTTGGAGCCATGGAGGCATCATTGACGGCTAGTTTGGTTCTTTCCATTTGATGGGTGTTTGTTGGGAGCCATGGGATGCTTGTTGGGAACCATGGGATGTTTATTGGGAACCATGGGTATTTGTTGGTAACCATGGGAAGTTTGTTGGGAACCATGGGATGTTTATTGGGAACCATGGGTATTTGTTGGTAACCATGGGAAGTTTGTTGGGAACCATGGGATGTTTATTGGGAACCATGGGTATTTGTTGGTAACCATGGGAAGTTTGTTGGGAACCATGGGATGTTTATTGGGAACCATGGGTATTTGTTGGGAACCATGGGATGTTTATTGGGAACCATGGGTATTTGTTGGTAACCATGGGAAGTTTGTTGGGAACCATGGGATGTTTATTGGGAACCATGGGTATTTGTTGGGAACCATGGGATGTTTATTGGGAACCATGGGTATTTGTTGGTAACCATGGGAAGTTTGTTGGGAACCATGGGATGTTTATTGGGAACCATGGGTATTTGTTGGGAACCATGGGATGTTTATTGGGAACCATGGGTATTTGTTGGTAACCATGGGAAGTTTGTTGGGAACCATGGGATGTTTATTGGTAACCATGGGAAGTTTGTTGGGGACCATGGGTAAATTATTGACGGCTTACAGTTCGTCAGAAGAAAACTATAAAATCAACTCCGCTCTGATTCCCATTGAGAATTTTGAACTCATTCATTCTCCGAATTCCAGGATCGCTGGCGAATGCTTCCGTGGTCAATTCTCGAAGAATTTGTTCCTTCTCTGTCCCCTCTATCACAAACTTCTAGGTGAAGCATCTGCCGGGATGTAACGGAAGGATACCCGAGTCCAGAACGGCTGAATGTAGCTGCTGATTTCAGCCATTTTGGATGAAGTGCTCAGAAATCTGATGTGAACTTCAATTCCACAACTAGCTTCCTTCTTTAAAGAAATGCCCAGGAGAGGCAGAAACGGAGCAATGGGACAAAAATCTGAAAACATGGTAAAAATCATATTCTCAGTGGTAACACTATAAATATCAATTTCCCAATTACGAAGTAAAACAGACGATTGCAGCGGTCTGATTGATTGAATGACGTATCGCTGGGAGGGTTCACCCACCGCTGATGATCCAAGCCATATATAGATTCATCCTTTATTTTAGTGGTTGTAGAAATTTGTCTTTTAAACAACAAAATGATCAAAACTTTCAACAGATAGATGATGCTGAATGGCATTTAGGATAAATTTTGTTTGTTTTTTTATTTGTGATTGCGGCTTTTAATTTAAGGGCATTGTATGCATCGAGGAATTTCTAAGCATTCCTAATAATTAGGTATTAATTCAAATCGAGTGTCAGAACATCAGACCTTGGAGCCAAGTTTGCGGCAAGTTGGGACATTGAACTCCTCTTTCAGAGACTTGAGGAACAGACTGGACGTTGTAACTTGATTGAACTCAGGTAAGTCTTGGCAAATTATTTCAAGAGTAGAAATGTTTGTTACACACCAGCTCTTCAGCCATGGCCAAATAGTTCTAGTCCCCCTATGTCACCATTTGACATCATTCCAGTCCTGGAACTGTGGACAGATTTTTCTATTTACTTCAATCACAACTATGTTTCCTACTTTGGAGTTTTATCTTTTGAAATTCTAATATACCGTTAAAGTTGTTTTAATATTCCACAAACGGAAAATTTATAAGAAAATATGGCATTTTACTCGTATATCTCAATGTCCCCCAAAAAGTCAATTCGAACAATATTCCAAGAAATCTCCCCCACAGCAATAAAAGCAGCTGCGATATGTAAATAGAATCCACCCAACTCAAACAACCACCGTCCGGCCCCACAACAGCAATAAAAACAGACCGACGACCAATTGATTTAAAGATGAGGTAATTGGGATGTGGGGGGAGGTGGTAAGTCGATTACATCCCGCCCAGATCTAATTACTGCGGCGTTTACCTTGGCTCATCGACCTGCTGTGGGGTTACTTGGCCGGGTAGTGGAATGTCCTAACAGGACCTGCTACTTCTGTGCACGGCGGGTTACAGACAGACAACTTGGCTGGTAGTGGAATGTCCTAATAGGACCTGCTGCTTCTGTGCGGGCTACAGACAACTTGGCCGGTAGTGGAATGTCCTAATAGGACCTGCTACTTCTGTGCGGGCTACAGACAACTTGGCCGGTAGTGGAATGTCCTAATAGGACCTGCTACTTCTGTGCGGGCTACAGACAACTTGGCCGGTAGTGGAATGTCCAACAGGACCTGCTGCTTCTGTGCGGGCTACAGACAACTTGGCCGGTAGTGGAATGTCTTAACAGGACCTGCTGCTTCTGTGCACGGCGGGCTACAGACAACTTGGCCGGTAGTGGAATGTACCAACAGGACCTGCTGCTTCTGTGCGGGCTACAGACAACTTGGCCGGTAGTGGAATGTCCCAACAGGACCTGCTGCTTCTGTGCGGGCTACAGACAACTTGGCCTCTACTGGAATGTCCCAACAGGACCTGCTACTGTACATGGTCGGACTGCAGACAACTTGGCCAGTAGTGGAATGACCTAACAGGACCTGCTGTGCGGGCTACAGACAACTTGGCCGGTAGTGGAATGTCCTAACAGGACCTGCTGTGCGGGCTACAGACAACTTGGCTGGTAGTGGAATGTCCTAACAGGACCTGCTGTGCGGGCTACAGACAACTTGGCCGGTAGTGGAATGTACTAACAGGACCTGCTGTGCGGGCTACAGACAACTTGGCCGGTAGTGGAATGTCCTAACAGGACCTGCTGCTTCTGTGCACGGCCGGGCTACAGACAACTTGGCCGGTAGTGGAATGTACCAAACAGGACCTGCTGCTTCTGTGCGGGCTACAGACAACTTGGCCGGTAGTGAATGTCCCAACAGGACCTGCTGCTTCTGTGCGGGCTACAGACAACTTGGCCGGTAGTGGAATGTCCCAACAGGACCTGCTGCTTCTGTGCGGGCTACAGACAACTTGGCCTCTACTGGAATGTCCCAACAGGACCTGCTGCTTCTGTGCGGGCTACAGACAACTTGGCCGGTAGTGGAATGTCCCAACAGGACCTGCTGCTTCTGTGCGGGCTACAGACAACTTGGCCTCTACTGGAATGTCCCAACAGGACCTGCTGCTTCTGTGCGGGCTACAGACAACTTGGCCGGTAGTGGAATGTCCCAACAGGACCTGCTGCTTCTGTGCGGGCTACAGACAACTTGGCCGGTAGTGGAATGTTCCCAACAGGACCTGCTACTTCTGTGCGGGCTACAGACAACTTGGCCTCTACTGGAATGTCCCAACAGGACCTGCTGCTTCTGTGCGGGCTACAGACAACTTGGCCTCTACTGGAATGTCTCAACAGGACCTGCTACTTCTGTGCGGGCTACAGACAACTTGGCCGGTAGTGGAATGTCCCCAACAGGGACCTGCTGCTTCTGTGCGGGCTACAGACAACTTGGCCTCTACTGGAATGTCCCAACAGGACCTGCTGCTTCTGTGCGGGCTACAGACAACTTGGCCGGTAGTGGAATGTCCCAAACAGGACCTGCTGCTTCTGTGCGGGCTACAGACAACTTGGCCGGTAGTGGAATGTCCCAACAGGACCTGCTACTTCTGTGCGGGCTACAGACAACTTGGCCTCTACTGGAATGTCCCAACAGGGACCTGCTGCTTCTGTGCGGGCTACAGATAACTTGGCCTCTACTGGAATGTCTCAACAGGACCTGCTACTTCTGTGCGGGCTACAGACAACTTGGCCGGTAGTGGAATGTCCCAACAGGACCTGCTACTTCTGTGCACGGCCGGGCTACAGACAACTTGGCCTGTACTGGAATGTCCCAACATGACCTGCTACTTCTGTGCACGGCCGGGCTACAGACAACTTGGCCCTGTACTGGAATGTCCCAACATGACCTGCTACTTCTGTGCACGGCCGGGCTACAGACAACTTGGCCTCTACTGGAATGTCTCAACAGGACCTGCTGCTTCTGTGCGGACTGCAGACAACTTGGCCGGTGGTGGAATGTCCCAACATGACCTGCTACTTCTGTGCACGGCCGGGCTACAGACAACTTGGCCTCTACTGGAATGTCCCAACAGGACCTGCTACTTCTGTGCACGGCCGGGCTACAGACAACTTGGCCTGTACTGGAATTTCCCAACAGGACCTGCTACTTCTGTGCACGGCTGGGCTACAGACAACTTGGCCTCTACTGGAATGTCTCAACAGGACCTGCTGCTTCTGTGCGGGCTACAGACAACTTGGCCTGTACTGGAATGTCCCAACATGACCTGCTACTTCTGTGCACGGCCGGGCTACAGACAACTTGGCCTGTACTGGAATGTCCCAACATGACCTGCTACTTCTGTGCACGGCCGGGCTACAGACAACTTGGCCTGTACTGGAATGTCCCAACATGACCTGCTACTTCTGTGCACGGCCGGGCTACAGACAACTTGGCCTGCACTGGAATGTCACAACAGGACCTGCTACTTCTGTGCACGGCCGGGCTACAGACAACTTGGCCTCTACTGGAATGTCTCAACAGTACCTGCTGCTTCTGTGCGGGCTACAGACAACTTGTCCGGTGGTGGAATGTCCCAACAGGACCTGCTGCTTCTGTGCGGGCTACAGACAACTTGGCCTGTACTGGAATGTCCCAACATGACCTGCTACTTCTGTGCACGGCCGGGCTACAGACAACTTGGCCTGTACTGGAATGTCCCAACATGACCTGCTACTTCTGTGCACGGCCGGGGCTACAGACAACTTGGCCTGCACTGGAATGTCACAACAGGACCTGCTACTTCTGTGCACGGCCGGGCTACAGACAACTTGGCCTCTACTGGAATGTCTCAACAGGACCTGCTGCTTCTGTGCGGACTGCAGACAACTTGGCCGGTGGTGGAATGTCCCAACATGACCTGCTACTTCTGTGCACGGCCGGGCTACAGACAACTTGGCCTCTACTGGAATGTCCCAACAGGACCTGCTACTTCTGTGCACGGCCGGGCTACAGACAACTTGGCCTGTACTGGAATTTCCCAACAGGACCTGCTACTTCTGTGCACGGCTGGGCTACAGACAACTTGGCCTCTACTGGAATGTCTCAACAGGACCTGCTGCTTCTGTGCGGGCTACAGACAACTTGGCCTGTACTGGAATGTCCCAACATGACCTGCTACTTCTGTGCACGGCCGGGCTACAGACAACTTGGCCTGTACTGGAATGTCCCAACATGACCTGCTACTTCTGTGCACGGGCCGGGCTACAGACAACTTGGCCTGCACTGGAATGTCCCAACATGACCTGCTACTTCTGTGCACGGCCGGGCTACAGACAACTTGGCCTGTACTGGAATGTCCCAACATGACCTGCTACTTCTGTGCACGGCCGGGCTACAGACAACTTGGCCTGCACTGGAATGTCACAACAGGACCTGCTACTTCTGTGCACGGCCGGGCTACAGACAACTTGGCCTCTACTGGAATGTCTCAACAGTACCTGCTGCTTCTGTGCGGGCTACAGACAACTTGTCCGGTGGTGGAATGTCCCAACAGGACCTGCTGCTTCTGTGCGGGCTACAGACAACTTGGCCTCTACTGGAATGTCTCAACAGGACCTGCTGCTTCTGTGCGGGCTACAGACAACTTGGCCGGTACTGGAAATGTCCTAACAGGACCTGCTGTGCGGGCTACAGACAACTTGGCCGGTACTGGAATGTCCTAACAGCACGAAGGGACGTCAAACTCTCTGTCCCAGTGGAAATCTCCACTACGCCGTCTGCATGGCCAATCCTGTCCCACTAGGAGAATCTTGAATTGCTCTCTACATCTTCAATATCCAATCGCAGCTCAAGTTTATCAAGTGGGCTCACGTCTGACAGCGACTGCTTCTTTAAAATATTCATACGCACAATCTGCATGGCTGACAGCTTTCGTGCGAATGTCCTTCAGCAGACCCAGGAAACATTCCAGCCCAGATTCAGTCCAAGAACCACCAAAACGTTTGTTGAATTTGGTGATTTCAAATCCCCACCTCTCCCCGCGTACACCTCGTCACACACAGCGTTGACATTCGCTGACACAACTCCGTGGACTTGTCAACCAAGAGACTCCACAACTCCTGTTTCTTTGATCAACATCCGGGCTGAGCAACCATTCTCTCGTTAAGAGGAACGTCGCTAAGCGGCGCATGCTGTGTCGTATTTTATAAATCCCAAGAGAACACGAACAGCTGTTGTGAAAGAACTTCGAGTTGTCTTCCCGTCCTGGGGAATTCTCGGGCGATATAAATTTGCAACTATGTTCTGAATGGAAGGGACGATTTTGTACATTTCGACACATGTCCGTCTTACATTCAGTAAAAGATCAGGAGATGTATTTTCTTCATTTATTCACCCGATCCCAGTACAAATTTGTTCTATTTTCTTCACATAGTTTGTCGTTCTCACGTCCTTCCGGCCTTAAATATACCCGT
>CP092873.1:1831490-1868014 GCA_030710605.1 Cordylochernes scorpioides
GATCATTACGGAGGGGAGGGTGCGTCCCAATTAGAGAACCCTCTGTCAATTGGTTCTTGTTATCCCGGGCTTCCATCTTGTGTCAGTTGACCAGTGGGTAAAACACACCTCGTTGCTTAGGTCGTTGGTGTCTGACTTTGCCAGTATGTCTCTTGTCGTGTTTATCTCTCCACTCCCCCTTTCACTCATGTACCAGTGGGTAAAACACACCTCGTTGCTTAGGTCGTTGGTGTCTGACTTTGCCAGTATGTCTCTTGTCGTGTTTATCTCTCCACTCCCCCTTTCACTCATGTACCAGTGGGTAAAACACACCTCGTTGCTTAGGTCGTTGGTGTCTGACTTTGTCAGTATGTCTCTTGTCGTGTTTATCTCTCCACTCCCCCTTTCACTCATGTACCAGTGGGTAAAACACACCTCTTAGGTCGTTGGTGTCTGACTTTGCCACTATGTCTCTTGTCGTGTTTATCTCTCCACTCCCCCTTTCACTCATGTACCAGTTGGTAAAACACACCTCGTTTCTTAGGTCGTTGGTGTCTGACTTTGTCAGTATGTCTCTTGTCGTGTTTATCTCTCCACTCCCCCTTTCACTCATGTACCGGTGGGTAAAACTCACCTCATTGCTTATGTCGTTGGTGTCTGACTTTGCCACTATGTCTCTTGTCGTGTTTATCTCTCCACACCCCCTTTCACTCATGTACCAGTGGGTAAAACACACCTAATTGCTTATGTCGTTGGTGTCTGACTTTGCCACTATGTCTCTTGTCGTGTTTATCTCTCCACACCCCCTTTCACTCATGTACCAGTGGGTAAAACACACCTCGTTGCTTAGGTCGTTGGTGTCTGACTTTGCCACTATGTCTCCTGTCGTGTTTATCTCTCCACACCCCCTTTCACTCATGTACCAGTGGGTAAAACACACCTCATTGCTTAGGTCGTTGGTGTCTGACTTTGCCAGTATGTCTCCTGTCGTGTTTATCTCTCCACACCCCCTTTCACTCATGTACCAGTGGGTAAAACACACCTCATTGTTTAGGTCGTTGGTGTCTGACTTTTCCAGTATGTCTCTTGTCGTGTTTATCTCTCCACACCCCCTTTCACTCATGTACCAGTGGGTAAAACACACCTCATTGCTTAGGTCGTTGGTGTCTGACTTTGTCAGTATGTCTCTTGTCGTGTTTATCTCTCCACACCCCCTTTCACTCATGTACCAGTGGGTAAAACACACCTCATTGCTTAGGTCGTTGGTGTCTGACTTTGCCAGTATGTCTCTTGTCGTGTTTATCTCTCCACACCCCCTTTCACTCATGTACCAGTGGGTAAAACACACCTCGTTGCTTAGGTCGTTGGTGTCTGACTTTGCCAGTATGTCTCTTGTCGTGTTTATCTCTCCACACCCCCTTTCACTCATGTACCAGTGGGTAAAACACACCTCATTGCTTAGGTCGTTGGTGTCTGACTTTGTCAGTATGTCTCCTGTCGTGTTTATCTCTCCACACCCCCTTTCACTCATGTACCAGTGGGTAAAACACACCTCTTAGGTCGTTGGTGTCTGACTTTGCCAGTATGTCTCTTGTCGTGTTTATCTCTCCACACCCCCTTTCACTCATGTACCAGTGGGTAAAACACACCTCATTGCTTAGGTCGTTGGTGTCTGACTTTGTCAGTATGTCTCCTGTCGTGTTTATCTCTCCACACCCCCTTTCACTCATGTACCAGTGGGTAAAACACACCTCTTAGGTCGTTGGTGTCTGACTTTGCCAGTATGTCTCTTGTCGTGTTTATCTCTCCACACCCCCTTTCACTCATGTACCAGTGGGTAAAACACACCTCATTGCTTAGGTCGCTGGTGTCTGACTTTGCCAGTATGTGTCTTGTCGTGTTTATCTCTCCACACCCCCTTTCACTCATGTACCAGTGGGTAAAACACACCTCATTGCTTAGGTCGCTGGTGTCTGACTTTGCCAGTATGTGTCTTGTCGTGTTTATCTCTCCACACCCCCTTTCACTCATGTACCAGTGGGTAAAACACACCTCATTGTTTAGGTCGTTGGTGTCTGACTTTGCCAGTATGTCTCTTGTCGTGTTTATCTCTCCACAACCCCTTTCACTCATGTACGAAGGTACGCTTCTGATTGGCTCGCCAGTCGTAAACACTGAAGTGGCCACTAAATCTATCATCAACCTTAAAAAGTAGTTAAAGTCACTTTAAGCAACAATCTTTATTTTTTAGTAATATTGCCACGTGGAAAATTAGGGAAGACAAAAACTTCAGGAGGAAACAAAATTTATTTCAGGGAAGAACAAAACTATCAAAGGTAAACAAAAGATAAACCACGAGGGAAATTTACACAGAGTCGCAAGATATAAAACATAAAAATGACAACTCTGTTAAATAAAAAATAATAAAATATTAAATACTATGTTACATAAATTAAATTAATAAATACTATGTTACAACATATATATGTGATTTTACAAAAATATTTCATCAATTTATGAGATTATCAAAATTTTGACGTAAGCTCTCAAGTATATTTCTTCCCCAGACATTTCAGCCATATCAGTGTTAAGTAGACAAGTTTGATAAAGAATTCCTGCTGTTGACTCCATAGGTGCTTTCTGTCGTTGTATTTTATATAGGTACTGGAAATATGTTTATAACATATATTCTTCACACTTTTTTTTATTAATTTCCCCGAATTATTGAAGCCAATCACCACACGGATATGTAAACATGGCGTTTATATGCAAGTGTTACAAGAGACGCTTTAATGAGAGCGCTTGGTCTCTCCTGGAGGTTTTGAAAAGTCTTTGATGTCCTCAGTTTTTTTTTTTTCGAAGGAGACAGAGAAAATTTTGTCCATGAGTGTATATTGGTTATCTTGTGTGTCTTCAATAAAGGTCACTGTAATATCTTTCAGAGTTATTGTCTGAATCCCGATATACATGCTGAAAGGTACAACTTCCTTAAGTTTTGTCCATGAGTGTATATTGGTTATCTCGTGTGTCTTCAATAAAGGTCACTGTAATATATTTCAGAGTTATTGTCTGAATCCCGATATACATGCTAAAAGGTACAACTTCCTTAAGTTTTGCCCATGAGTGTATATTGGTTATCTCGCGTGTCTTCAATAAAGGTCACTGTAATATATTTCAGAGTTATTGTCTCAATCCCGATATACATGCTGAAAGGTACAACTTCCTTAAGTTTTGTTCATGAGTATATAACAGATCAAGTCAATTTAGGATTTGTCGAAGTTGGTGGGCGTTCAGGGAGGTGGTCTCTCATGTGAGGGTGAAGTGTGTGGAAGTTCCTCAATAATTAATTCCCATTGATCAGTTCCCAATATTGGGAGATTTTTCACGGCCAAATGGATCGTTCGATTGGATTTCTGTGACTTCGATAAGCACTCTGTGTTTATCGATGAGTGCTGGGGTTTTTACCAATCGATACTGTTCATCAAGCTTTGTAGAGGTAATGTTAGACTGATGCTTATAGAGCTCCGCATTAGTTTCGACCGATATGGATGGAGTGTTGTCAGGATAGATCGCGGTCTGGAAGGTTTCCTAGCTAACCCCGGAATATAGCAAGTTGTCAAATAGAGATGAAAATTCTTTATTTTGTGATTAAAAAAAGATATTATGAAACCATTTTAAAAATAATTATCTTACTCAACCTTCTATTTAATTATTTTTGAGCCTTGGAATATTTAAGGTCTTATTTTTATTTATAAACTTTTTTCGTTGCAAAATTTTATTAGTAAAAAATTAGGCAACTGTGTCCTTTGTAGAGAGGTGTCCTCTCATGGAGGTTGTTCTACTGTATTTGTGATGAAAATTGTCCTTTGTAGAGAGGTGTCCTCTCATGGAGGTTGTTCTACTGTATTTGTGATGAAAACTGTCCTTTGTAGAAAGGTGTCCTCTCATGGAGGTTGTTCTACTGTATTGGTGATGGAAACTGTCCTTTGTAGAGAGATGTCCTCTAGCGGGAGTGTCCTCTCATAGAGGTTGTTCTACTGTATTGGTGATGGAAACTGTCCTTTGTAGAGAGGTGTCCTCTAGCGGGAGTGTCCTCTCATAGAGGTTGTTCTACTGTATTGGTGATGGAAACTGTCTTTTGTAGAGAGGTGTCCTCTAGCGGGAGTGTCCTCTCATGGAGGTTGATCTACTGTATTGGTGATGGAAACTGTCCTTTGTAGAGAGGTGTCCTCTAATGGAGGTTGTTCTACTGTATTGGTGATGAAAACTGTCCTTTGTAGAGAGGTGTCCTCTCATGGAGGTTGATCTACTGTATTGGTGATGGAAACTGTCCTTTGTAGAGAGGTGTCCTCTAATGGAGGTTGTTCTACTGTATTGGTGATGAAAACTGTCCTTTGTAGAGAGATGTCCTCTAGCGGGAGTGTCCTCTCATGGAGGTTGTTGTACTGTATTGGTGATGGAAACTGTCTTTTGTAGAGAGGTGTCCTCTAGCGGGAGTGTCCTCTCATGGAGGTTGATCCACTGTATTGGTGATGGAAACTGTCCTTTGTAGAGAGGTGTCCTCTCATGGAGGTTGTTCTACTGTATTGGTGATGAAAACTGTCCTTTGTAGAGAGGTGTCCTCTAGCGTGTGTGTCCTCTCATGGAGGTTGTTCTACTGTATTGGTGATGTAAACTGTCCTTTGTAGAGAGGTGTACTTACATGGAGGTTGTTCTACTGTATTAATTTTAACACCACGACTACCAATTATAAAATTAAAAAAAAAAACACAACGATATTCGTGACTTTCACCCGGGGAGACGTTGGTTCATTCGGCTGACTATATTGACGTCGTACATTTGAGACTTGTGTGAAGTGAAATATTTGAGCACACGGGGAGTGACGTCTCCAGAGAACCGCCTTCTAAGAAAACCAGAATAAAATAGAGAGGATAGCCCTAGTTGTCGCTGGTTCAAAATCACATTAATAGGTACCGCTCAGCAAGAGCAACCTAGTTCATGATATTTCAAACAATGAATAATACGTGAAGGTTATTCACATATTAAACAAAATGTTAACGTGGGATTCAATCCCAGTTCATGACTGTCGGGAATCGAGACCCACTCGTCCACCGACTGTGCCCTAGTTGTCAGTCTCGTATTTATGTAGCATTCACATTTTTATGTCATAAAAAAACGCTTATATTTGATTTAATAAAAAGATTTATTTTCCAATCAAAATCCAATATATGTCATTTTATAACCTAACGATTCAAGCATGGATGGTGCTTTGTTTTCAAAACATATTTTTATGAAAATAATTTTTAAGAAATTCAAAAATATTAATACAGTTCAGATCAAAAGTAACTTTATTCAGTCAACAAGAGCCATGTCATGAAATTTACATTGTAGAATATGTTCATCTCATTTACAATGTTGCCACGTATTTGCAGGGTTTAGTGTCTTATGTGGCACGGATTCCCAGGTTGCAGATGTACTTTCTTCGAAACTGAGCTGTTTCCCCATTTATTTTGTTCCGACTTTCGGTTTTCCCCCCAAATTTGCACTTTTTTTTTTTCAATTGATAGAGGAGTTGCCTCCACAGCAGCCGCGACAACATCCAAGAGGCCGGGACAACATCCACAATGGCCGGGACAACATCCACAGTGGCCGGGACAACATCCACAATGGCCGGGACAACATCCACAGTGGCCGGGACAACATCCACAGTGGCCGGGACAACATTCACAGTGGCCGGGAAAACATCCACAGTGGCCGGGACAACATCCAGAGTGGCCGGGACAACATTCACAATGGCCGGGACAACATTCACAGTGGCCGGGACAACATCCGCAGTGGCCGGGACAACATCCACAATGGCCGAGACAACATCCACAATGGCCGGGACAACATCCACAGTGGCCGGGACAACATCCACAATGGCCGGGACAAGATCCACAATGGCCGGGACAACATCCACAGTGGCCGGGACAACATCCACAGCGGCCGGGACAACATCCACAGTGGCCGGGACAACATCCACAGCGGCCGGGACAACATCCACAATGGCCGGGACAACATCCACAGTGGCCGGGACAACATCCACAATGGCCGGGACAACATCCACAGTGGCCGGGACAACATCCACAATGGCCGGGACAACATTCACAATGGCCGGGACAACATCCACAGTGGCCGGGACAACATCCACAATGGCCGGGACAAGATCCACAATGGCCGGGACAACATCCACAGTGGCCGGGACAACATCCACAGCGGCCGGGACAACATCCACAGTGGCCGGGACAACATCCACAGTGGCCGGGACAACATCCACAATGGCCGGGACAACATCCACAGTGGCCGGGACAACATCCACAGTGGCCGGGACAACATTCACAATGGCCGGGACAACATTCACAATGGCCGGGAAAACATCCACAGTGGCCGGGACAACATTCACAGTGGCCGGGACAACATCCACAATGCCGGGACAACATCCACAATGGCCGGGACAACATTCACAGTGGCCGGGACAACATCCAAAGTGGCCGGGACAACATCCACAGTGGCCGGGACAACATCCACAATGCCGGGACAACATCCACAATGGCCGGGACAACATTCACAATGCCGGGACAACATCCACAGTGGCCGGGACAACATCCGCAGTGGCCGGGACAACATCCACAGTGGCCGGGACAACATCCGCAGTGGCCGGGACAACATCCACAATGCCGGGACAACATCCACAATGGCCGGGACAACATCCACAATGCCGGGACAACATCCACAGTGGCCGGGACAACATCCGCAGTGGCCGGGACAACATCCACAGTGGCCGGGACAACATCCGCAGTGGCCGGGACAACATCCACAATGCCGGGACAACATCCACAATGGCCGGGACAACATTCACAATGGCCGGGACAACATTCACAGTGGCCGGGACAACATTCACAGTGGCCGGGACAACATTCACAATGGCCGGGACAACATTCACAATGGCCGGGACAACATTCACAATGGCCGGGACAACATCCACAATGGCCGGGACAACATCCACAATGGCCGGGACAACATCCACAATGGCCGGGACAACATCCACAATGGCCGGGACAAGATCCACAATGGCCGGGACAACATCCACAATGGCCGGGACAACATTCACAATGGCCGGGACAACATTCACAATGGCCGGGACAACATCCACAGTGGCCGGGACAACATCCACAATGGCCGGGACAAGATCCACAATGGCCGGGACAACATCCACAGTGGCCGGGACAACATCCACAGCGGCCGGGACAACATCCACAGTGGCCGGGACAACATCCACAGCGGCCGGGACAACATCCACAATGGCCGGGACAACATCCACAGTGGCCGGGACAACATCCACAGTGGCCGGGACAACATTCACAATGGCCGGGACAACATTCACAGTGGCCGGGACAACATTCACAATGGCCGGGACAACATCCGCAGTGGCCGGGACAACATCCGCAGTGGCCGGGACAACTTCCACAATGCCGGGACAACATCCACAATGCCGGGACAACATCCACAATGGCCGGGACAACATTCACAGTGGCCGGGACAACATCCGCAGTGGCCGGGACAACATTCACAGTGGCCGGGACAACATTCACAGTGGCCGGGACAACATTCACAATGGCCGGGACAACATTCACAATGGCCGGGACAACATTCACAATGGCCGGGACAACATCCACAGTGGCCGGGACAACATCCACAGTGGCCGGGACAACATCCACAGTGGCCGGGACAACATCCACAATGGCCGGGACAAGATCCACAATGGCCGGGACAACATCCACAGTGGCCGGGACAACATCCACAGCGGCCGGGACAACATCCACAGCGGCCGGGACAACATCCACAGAGGCCGGGACAACATCCACAGCGGCCGGGACAACATCCACAATGGCCGGGACAACATCCACAGTGGCCGGGACAACATTCACAATGGCCGGGACAACATTCACAATGGCCGGGACAACATCCACAGTGGCCGGGACAACATTCACAGTGGCCGGGAAAACATCCACAGTGGCCGGGACAACATCCACAGTGGCCGGGACAACATTCACAGTGGCCGGGACAACATCCACAATGCCGGGACAACATCCACAATGGCCGGGACAACATTCACAGTGGCCGGGACAACATTCACAGTGGCCGGGAAAACATCCACAGTGGCCGGGACAACATCCACAGTGGCCGGGACAACATCCACAATGCCGGGACAACATTCACAGTGGCCGGGAAAACATCCACAGTGGCCGGGACAACATCCACAGTGGCCGGGACAACATCCAAAATGCCGGGACAACATTCACAGTGGCCGGGACAACATCCACAATGCCGGGACAACATCCACAATGGCCGGGACAACATTCACAGTGGCCGGGACAACATTCACAGTGGCCGGGAAAACATCCACAATGCCGGGACAACATCCACAATGGCCGGGACAACATTCACAGTGGCCGGGACAACATTCACAGTGGCCAGGAAAACATCCACAGTGGCCGGGACAACATCCACAATGCCGGGACAACATCCACAATGGCCGGGACAACATTCACAATGGCCGGGACAACATCCGCAGTGGCCGGGACAACATCCGCAGTGGCCGGGACAACATCCGCAGTGGCCGGGACAACATTCACAGTGGCCGGGACAACATTCACAGTGGCCGGGACAACATCCACAGTGGCCGGGACAACATTCACAATGGCCGGGACAACATCCACAGTGGCCGGGACAACATCCACAATGGCCGGGACAAGATCCACAATGGCCGGGACAACATCCACAGTGGCCGGGACAACATCCACAGCGGCCGGGACAACATCCACAGCGGCCGGGACAACATCCACAGAGGCCGGGACAACATCCACAGCGGCCGGGACAACATCCACAGAGGCCGGGACAACATCCACAGTGGCCGGGACAACATCCACAATGGCCGGGACAACATCCACAATGGCCGGGACAACATCCACAGTGGCCGGGACAACATTCACAGTGGCCGGGAAAACATCCACAGTGGCCGGGACAACATCCACAGTGGCCGGGACAACATTCACAGTGGCCGGGACAACATCCACAATGCCGGGACAACATCCACAATGGCCGGGACAACATTCACAGTGGCCGGGACAACATTCACAGTGGCCGGGAAAACATCCACAGTGGCCGGGACAACATCCACAGTGGCCGGGACAACATCCACAATGCCGGGACAACATCCACAATGGCCGGGACAACATTCACAGTGGCCGGGACAACATCCGCAGTGGCCGGGACAACATCCGCAGTGGCCGGGACAACATCCACAGTGGCCGGGACAACATCCACAATGGCCGAGACAACATCCACAATGGCCGGGACAACATTCACAATGGCCGGGACAACATTCACAGTGGCCGGGACAACATCCGCAGTGGCCGGGACAACATCTACAGTAGCCGGGACAACATCCACAATGGCCGGGACAACATTCACAGTGGCCGGGACAACATTCACAGTGGCCGGGAAAACATCCACAGTGGCCGGGACAACATCCACAGTGGCCGGGACAACATTCACAGAGGCCGGGACAACATCCACAGTGGCCGGGACAACATTCACAGAGGCCGGGACAACATCCACAGTGGCCGGGACAACATTCACAGAGGCCGGGACAACATCCACAGTGGCCGAGATATCATCCACAGTGGCTGAACCATATTTCAAGCAGACGATGCGGTTAACAGGTTGGTTGATGGAACGCGGGGACAGACAGACGTCTGGTGTCCCTATGTGTGCGACATTTCCAGCGTGTAGATAGGTCGACGTTTCTATTCTCTCTGATTTCCCACAGTTCTCCATGTTAGAATGTAACGAAATCTTTCTCAAAGACAAAATAACAAAAGACTTTACAAAACTTTAAATTGAGAGGTGCACTTAACAATTAGATCTCCCCATTCCAGGTTTCCACGTTGACTCGCAGCACAAAGCCACCAAACATCGCCTTGTTCCAAGCTAAACAATCTTCGAGACAAATCAGGACAACATCAAGTTACTGTCAAGGTATTTAGTGGAGTTGCCATGGTAATATTTCGTCGGAATATTCAACAACAACATCGACACATGTGGGAAAAGTTTCCTTGTGGAGCCTTCCCAGTTTCCTATGACATCTTTTAAAAAGTCTTTCTTAAGTTATGAATATTTTGTGGGCGCGATGTCATGGAAAACTCCATTATTGTAATTGGGCCATTCTCTGCATTCGTAAATCTGCAGCCTTCAGGTTCGGGAAGTTGATTCCAGGGTAGTTTTCAACTGACCGCTTTCCAACGCCGTGTTGATGTAAATGTTTGTCTCAGTAGATCTATTCTTGAATCCCAAATCACAATACGTATGGCTTGAAGAGTTGGCAAGAGACTTGGAGACTCCACAGACAGATTTGCATAAACGTCAAAGCCTGAAGGTCAAGCACAATGATGTGGGTCAAGTCAATCCCAGCAGGGGAATAGGTAATGAGACAACGCCGGAAAATAAAGTTTAATACAAAAGTAAAAGGGTAGCGTTCGAGGCGGGGATTAACAAAGCGCCTCCCACTTGAGCTGTCAATCAATTCTTCAACTAACCAATCAAAATGGGCCAAGTTAAACTCCGCCCACTTGAGGGCGGGGCTTAGAATAACCCTTGAGAACATTTTTTCTATCTTTTTCCTTTCCTTCTTTGGGAGCGGGTTTTTTTTTTCTTTTATCTGGGTGGATAATTTGGGAGTTTACTCCACCATATTGTTTATTGCATCGCGATTAGATGTGGTGGCAACATCTGTCGATATTTTAAATCAGACGAACACATGCAATGGGGAAAATCAACTGAATAAAATAATTTCTCTCTAAAATTCTCATTTAATGGAGATTTATTCGTTATGGCCGCAACATTTGTCAAATTATCTTTGACGAAGTAAAGTTTTTAGAGCAAAATGCACTCAGTCAAAACATTTATTTTTGATTTCGAATAAGATATTGATCCAAGTCATTTGATTGGGTGGCTACGGTCATGTGTATAGAGGAACTCGATGAGAAGGCGCGAAGTCGGACATATTTTCCAGAGTGGCCCTCATCTATCCTGCTTGACTCCCTTCCGCCTCAGCTCAGCGATCTAATCAACGTGAAAAATAGAACAAAAGAGAAAGACATCTTCTAATCGCGTAATTAAAATTTGCTGATGGCTTGCGCCATCCATCGGATTAAATATCAACTAATCACTGATTTTTAATTATTCCAGAATTTGACAAAATCACCCATTCTTGATTAATCAAGAAAATCTAACCACGTACGCGTTTCGGGCTGTTGGCCCTCATCATCGTAGTGCAAGCTCACCGACCAACAAAAGTTGGTCTTTGGTGGCATCCTAGGTAATCGTTAAACAGGTATTTAGACAGAAGGACGTCAAACTTTGTGAAAAATGTCACAAACGTGGAATTGTACTTGGATCAGGTGGATAAATTATGTCATTTCCTGATCGCGCAACTAAAAGTTGCTGATGGCTTGTGCCATCTGCCGGAATAAATATATAAAAGTCGGTGGATGAGAGGGTAACACGCTCGATTCCCGACAGTCATGAACCCGGGATTGAATCCCGCGTTAAAATTTGTTTAACATGTGAATAACCTTCACATATTATTCACTGTTTCAATTATCATGAACTATGTTGCTCTTGCTGAGCGGTACCTATTAATGTGATTTTGAACCAGGAATAAATATCAACTCTTCGTTTAATTATTCCAGAATTGACCAAATACCCATTCTTGGAAGAATAGTTGACATTTATTCCGACAGATGGCGCAAGCCATCAGCAACTTTTTGTTACACGTTCAGGAGATATCTTTTTCTTTTTTTTTTTTTTAAATTAGTGTTTATCTTAATTTTCTCTAGTTTTTACTTGTAATTAACTTCAGGGAGGTTTGTGAGAGAAAACTTGTACAAAACCGCGACTTGTAAGGTTTATATTTAGCCGAGCCTTCGAGCTGCCACCCTTCTGCAGGTGAAGAAATTAATCCCTGGCGCTCAATTAAATAAAACTGATATTAGAAATACACCATCCCCCGATTTACACGGTACTTGTTTTACACGTTTTCGCTTTTACACGGTTTTCCAAATTTTTTGTTTTTATCGCACTATACTAAATGCTACTGTGATTGAACACATGCGCTGTGTACACACCTCACGAGGAATCCTGAGCTTATGTGCTGATTATATATTTTAACCTGTCAATGCATTTTATTTTTATTTCTGTGTACACCTATCCCCCGATTTACACGTTTTTCTCAGGAACGTATCTACCGTGTAAATCGGGGGATAGGTGTATAAGAGATGTATGGTACAGTGTACATGGCAGCCGTTAGCTACCCGCCATTATTATCATGGACTGTATAACGTACTGTACAAAAGAAGAAGTCATTCTGAGTGAGAGATGTCGTCCAGACTTGTGATACGACACAAGTTGACATGTGTCTATACAGTCCAAGTCATCTGTCCCAGTCTTGGAATGGACCGGCAGGCTTCTGTCCCTCTCCAGGTGACCTGCACACATGCGCAGGTCCGTCACATGGCCACAATAATCTCTACATGTTATGGATATTTTGTTTTGTTGTTGAAAAAGATAGAGAATTGAAGGTGCAATCGTGAAAATAGGAAAGATAATTATTTACCCATCAAGTAGTTTTTATTTTGAATTACTTGAAGCAAATTACACATAATTTTTTTTTGCTTATCCCTAGTACACGTGGTACAGGCCATGATAATCATGGTGTGTAGTTAGCGACTGCTTTTACTGTAAGCGCACCACATGTCTACACATGTGAAAAGCAGTTCGACTTTGCACTTACAAATGCCAGAGCCACGTTTGGTTACTTGCACTCGCTAGTGGGGTTGGACTTTTGCAAGAATCGGGGGCCATTGGAGCATTTTTTTTTCTAAACAGAAAAAAGTGGCCAATGCGGGAATCGAACCCGGGTCCTAGTGGTCGAAAACCAAACGGTTTAACCAGCCTTCCACCGACCCCGTTATTTTTCACAGTAATATAGAATTCATAAAATGAATTCCTATATTCGTGAATTAAGAAAAATAGGTAGGTCAACTATACATGTTTACAACAATTAACAAAGTGGTATGTTCTAAAACTATGGTTAAAAATAAAAAAACAGTCAATGATGAAAGTAAAATACATCTGGTGAAATTCTAAACTGGCGCCGTCCTGACAGTTTTCATCTTTAGACCTTGTTTTGTAACTGCTACATCTCGATCTCTGCTTTAGCTCAACTCTTAATCTATTACAGAGTTTTATTTATTTATCCTCAGTTGGTACAAAGTACATTACATATGATGATGTAATGACACATGTCAATCATACGTATAATCATTTACAGATGTGTTTCTATTATACAACATGAAAATTTTGTTATAATTTATATACAATATGGGGTTGTTGGTTTAAATTACCATATACATGTTTTAAAAAAATAAAATATTTGCATTTTAGATTATATAATATACACATAGTGTGGATTGGCCACACAGATAGCTGAGCGCATGTGCAACATTCAGCTTGAAGGTCATACACGCCTGCCATATGGCTGATAGTACCCTGTAAGGGCTCCAGGGATACAGGATGTACTCCGTGTTAGGAGCGGCTGCACATGGTGTCTGTTCCTCATGTTACAGAAGCGGCCATATTGGAGCTAAGCCAGTGGCCTGCTACTGAGCACTTCGATTCCCGACAGTCATAAACCGGGATCGAATTCCGCGTTAATAACCTTCACATATTATTCATTGTTTCAATATCATAAACTAGGTTGTTCTTGTTGAGCGGTACCTAATAAAGTGATTTTGGAAGGTACAGATATACAATTATAATTTTTATTTTTCTATAGACCTTTTAAACTGCAATGATTTTGTTCAATTTTTATTCATTGCAGTTTACTTTAGATAAAATATAACTTTGAATTATATATTTACTAGCGGATGTGTACCCGGCTTCGCCCGGGTTTTATCCGAGTGAAAGTTTGTCTAACGAATATTATATATTATGAAGTATAATAAACAATGTTAAAGATTAGTTTTATTTATTAATCAAGATTGTGTGTGAATATGTGAGAAAGATGTAATATCGTTGTTGTTTTCTTGGCCGACTGTTTTACATATGGTGTTATCTTAAAATTGCTTGTTTTGAATATTTTTTTAGATTGAGTTGAATGAATTGCTGAATTTTTTTTTGTATTTATATATAAATAAAATTAACTCTGTTGATTTTTTTTTGTATTTAATCGATAACAGCGAAGTTACGCATGTTAAAGTTAGGAAAAATATTTTGATGTTAAGCAAAACCTGCTCCATCTCGTTTTACATAAATGTTGAAAATTTGGTCGAAATTGATGCATTATAACGAAAGTTTTTAGCGAACACCACTTATGAAATTTGCATTTTATTAATATAGATAAGATGGAAAAGTAACGTTAAAATAAATATTTCTTATTTTGAGCAATAGATGGCGTTGGGTCATTGCTGATATTTGAGAACTGGCGAAACCGCTGGGTGGGTTCGACACTCCAGTTATACATTATTCAAGCGTGGACAGAAAGTTTCAAAGGGAGAAGTTCTGGGTGGTGAAACTCCGCGTTTAAGTTGGGGCGTCAGTCAACAGCGGGGGCGGTGCGCGGGGTTCAAGGCCCCGGAACACAACATCGAAGACGTAGGTAACAAACACCGAGTATTGTTGCGTCATTCTATTTCTTTTTAATATCTAAAACAACAACAACAACAAAAGTTTAACTTTGGAGAGAACATCGACACCAGTTTAAAAATGTTTCCAATAATTGCATTGTCATCGCGAGTAAGACCGTAGTAATGCCGAGATAGGCAAATCTATATAAAAGACATTTATGTCACATAAATATACTTATAAATAAAACTGAGGATAGCTGAGTCATCATATATATTGATAGAATAGATATAATATACAACAACAACAGCTTTATTAGGATATTTCCGTCCTGTAAGGACTCGCCATACATCATTTTCATGGAGAAAAGTGGGAAAAATAAACAAAGGAGAGAAGGGAAAATGAAATCAAAGTATTCAACATAACTATACAAATTAACTATGGATGGAAATTGTTCTGTAATTTTAGTTCTTAGAGATTACCTTGTTCTCTAAAGCTTTATGAAAATTAAACAATTCTCTCGCTATATATTTTTTTCTCGGACATTATTCTGATTAGCTGAACTGGGTTCACGTAGACTTGGATAATGTTCTTTAAGATCTTATTCCGTTCCTCGTTAACAATAGTGCATTCAGAGATGTAGTAGGTCATTTCTTCTATACTTTCAGTTTTGCAGAATTTACAAATTACATCTTCCTTTTTAATTATTTGAATATATGAAACACCGAGATAGTACCATTTACACTAGGTAGAGTTATTAGTGTGGAACATATCACACTTACTTCATGTTTAAATTTATTAAGGTACAAAAAATAGTACTCATGCCGGCTCGTCCGTCGCCCGGTCAAACAAGGGACGCCTATCTTGTTTAGGAAGAGGGCAAGATAAGGAAAAAAAGCTACAGTCTCCAATCCAGAAAGATCTAAGGGACTGTCCTCGAAGATTCTTCCAGGGAACACTTGGGGATATCCACCGGTGCACAGAGGAGGCCCTGGAGTGGATTCGTCACCTCGACATTCCACTCTAGAGAAACTTGCCAACATTGTTGTATTGTGCTGTAAAAAACAATATCATACGCAATATATATATATTAAGGTACAATTTTAATGCGACTAACGTGGCAACGGCTCCTAATTTCCAATGAAGAGCATAGAGAACATTGCTGTGATAGAGACGCATGGAAACATCTAAGGCTCTTCATTGGACACGAAACCTGGCTGTCGTTCTAGACCTGTGCCTAGAACACGTACCTCTATATTTCTACAGTCCTCACACTCCCTTACAACACCGATGTCAACAATTCCCCCAAATACCGGAACCAAGCAATCCAATTCAATGTTAGAGCGGTGTGGTTGATTGAAGTAGAGAATCCGCTGGGAGGGTTCATCACTGATGAGCCAGGCCCTCCCGATATTTCACTAAGATCAGTAGAGGAAGCATTTTATGTGTAAAAAATATAAAATGGCGTAAAAAAATAGGGTTCAATCTGCCAACTGTCTGTTTGTACTCCCACATATGCTGGATTGACGCTATTTGATGTGCCACAGCTGAGTTGCCCCGGCGGATGGAAGGAGTCTCACCTCAATCAGCTGTCCCATCTTGATATTCCCCCGTTTTATTTTTACGCCCCACCTCGGCGTGTTTGGCTTTCACACGGCAGCGGCTGTTTGCCCTCTCCAAACACCTTCCCCCACACTGGCTGGCCTTCCTGCCGATACCTTGGATTGACCAGGTCTGCGGACAACCCTGAGTGGTACGCTGTTGTACGAAGTTTGAGGAGGCGAGAAGGATTTAAGAAAATTGAACGGCGGAGAATGGTGTGGAATGGAAGGACGGCTTGTAAAATGGCAGAACGGGCTCGGAAAGAATGAGTAGGGCGGGATGAGGAAGACTGGATGGGCAACTGTAAAGAACCCAAGATGGAGTGTCACTGAACCTCGGGACTGCACATCAGAGAACCTGAAGAAGAATCAAAAGATAAACTTTTATCAAAAAGCAAAATCTTGAAGAAAATGGATTTTTTTTAATAAGGTTTTTATTTAGCCGAGCTTTCGATCATTTCTGATCTTCTACAGGAGTAACAATAAGAAGGCATGAGAGGATAAACTTATACGTGTTCGAAAGCTCAGCCAAATAGAAAAACCTTACAAGAAACTTTTCACCTCACGATGTTGTTCCTTTGACTGCTCCATATCTCCAACACATGAAACTCTTATAATATGATGCACTAGCGCGCCATCTGTTATCAAAATTCGAAACTATTTTAAAGGCGTAAGATTCTTTTTGAAATTAAACAATTACTACTGCCCTTACTGAAATGGAAAAATTAAAGGGAGGGCCTGGCTCATCAGTGGTGAACTCTCCCAGCGGTTTCGCCAGTTTTATCTACCATACCGCTGTTATATGCCCTCCCATCAATTTTTCCATTGCAGTAAGACAGTAGAAATTGTTTAATTTCAAAAAGAATCATACGCGTCTATAATAGTTTCGAACATGGAACTCTCATTTCGCTCAAGATCCCAATTGTCCTGAGCGCCAATAGCCATCCAGGAGCACAACTCTCTCGAAAGTTTAGACAGAGGACATCGCTGCACTGGGAAATCTTCCCGGGGATCCAGCAGCTTGACGAGTGACCTTCTGATGTTTGGCAGCTACTTGGGATTCAGGAAGTGGGAAGGCAAATGTTGACTGAGACGGGGAATTAGTCCCACGGCATGTTGTACCGGCCGGCGTGGTGAGGATCCTGCGGAGGATTTCTTGAGATCACTTTTAGTTTCAAAGATTTCATTTATAGCCGTTTATCCCTGCGACATTCCAAATCTCCCAACTTTCACACACACACTCTGACGTCATGTTCCCAACCTCTTCACTCAGCATATGCTTGCGTTGGTCAGACGAACTTTCTTTTGTGTCCATGTCGCTTGTAAACTTTGCATTTTAGTTGTTTTCAGTTCTTCATGTATAAAAAACGTTTGCAATATTTTTACATGCATTGCAAAAATTTACATTTATAATAAATTTATCTATGAGATTGATTTAGGTTGCCATTTTTTCAATATTTTTATTTTTTACACTTCAACTATTCTAATATTTGAAAGTCAATTTGCATATTTGCATATTGGCAAAGTTATTGCCGAGCCGATTAACCACCATTCCGACAACTGAGGTATGAAGTTGTTCATCCGTTACTGTAAATGTTGTCTCGACATTCTCCATATTTCCCCGAGTTCTTCCTGAGCCTTGGAGACATCCACCTGATGTCTGGAGGAGGACTCTGCTGTGTTGGGGCAGTCTCCTCGACTGTATGTACATCGTCTCTTTGCTCTCTCTCTCTCTCTCTCTCTCTCTTACTTAGATTTATTTACATTTGTAGGATTCACGTTAGTGAATGTCAATATATTTGTTTTTAAACCTAAATCTACCATGTCCACATTTTGATTTGCATAACTAATTGAGTCCCAAAGATCTTTGGTATACATTTCAGAGGGAAGATAAACAAATTGTGGTCAGCTACCCCGACAATGGCCGGACACCTGGGCGAGCGTGTCACTGGGGGATCAGCAGACAAGTTAATCGGCGCTCAATAGACCGAGCTGCCCCATTGTCGAGCTGTTTAGCATCGACACCTCCTTGAAGGTAAACACTCAGCAGCCTTTCAGCCTTCCTATTTGGTGACTAATCCGTCAGCTATCAAAGGAAATACCATCCTGGCAGCTCTATCGATGGTGGAATGTCTTTGTTTGACATTCCGGGGTAAACATCGAGTGACCGACCCATCAAAACTCTTTTTAGGATTAGAGCCCATTCACGCGTGGAAGTCAGCGATCCTGGATGCATTCCTTGCTGCAAATAAAATAAATATTTGATTTGATGGCAGGAAGAAATGGATTTTTGAAAACTTTGCACAATGCAGGATGTTTGGGCAGATAACGAGAAGGTTTCTGAATGTCAGCGCTACTCGTGCAAACATTCCTGCGATGGACGTATATCATCAAGTTTGAGAATGTACAACTTGGTTACTGATGGGACATTGTATAGATGCAGCTCGGGCATTGCTGTTCTGCACGAGAGTTCGAAGTACAGACAAATTGGACTACGCCATAGCAGCCTCGTAGAAGCCTTGCTTGTCTCTAGCCGCAGCATCCTGGACACAGGAATACACAGTTCCAATCCCCGATATGGCTGAATATAGGTCGCACATTGGAGGTTTCACAGAACAGCGACATCTCACCCTGGCATCTAGGACCATCTAGCAGACGGCCAGGTTGTAGATGGCGAGATGAACACAGAACGGATAGACCGGTGGTGGTGCGATGTTGGGGCAAGTGGTACCTCTCTGTTCCAGCTCAGCTCCTACACACATCGACATCATCAGAAAGTCGCACCAAGCCGGAGTTCCAGCCACTGGTTGGGACAACATGTGCAGACTTCCCCGGGAAACTTACAACGGACAGAAATTACTTGAGGAAATCTTGATTCGAGGGAGATTGTGTATTACATCGTGTGTCCATCACAGGAGGTTGGAGAGAGGGTTTCTAAGATGTGTCTCAAATATCATCAAACTGCCGCTAGAAATATTTTTTGACACTGATGAACCATGCCTTCCCTACTCCTCTAGTCACCCCATGTGCCAGGACAAGGTGTCTCGAATGTAAAACATGTAAAATCTGAGTGAAATATATATTTTAAAGTAGAAAATTAGGAAATACAAACCTTCAAATGACACAGAAATTTATTTTTAATGCAAAATCAAATTACAATTTACAAAATACAAGAGAAGCAATGAGGGAAAGTTTACAGTTAATCTGTTAATGAAATAATAAATACTTTGTGTGTTTGTGCTACAATATATAAATAATATATTTACATATATATATATAAATCAATGTTTGTATGTTTGTTTGTTTGTATGTCCGGTATACAAATTCGCAGTAGTTCACTAATTCAAACCAAAATTTCCATACATAGGTAAAAAAATATGGGGAAGACGATAGGCTATTTTAAAAAATATATAAATCAATTATTAAAACTATATATTCAAATTATTCTACTTAGCTCACGAACAGCGCCCTCTATCAAAGATTAGATTAAATTATGCTGATGCAAACAAATAGATAATGCTAATAACAAACAATTATATAAAAAATCTTATCTAAATATATATCACTCGGGTAGATATGCACACGAGTCAATCCCGGGGCGAAGCCCGGGTCACCCGTCTAGTTTATAATATATTGAATCATATTCATTACTGATGTTATCAATGATTATCTATCTATTTAATTAATCAAATAGTGTTTATTATTATAACAATTAAAATGGTTGCTCTAGTGTGGCCACACTTTGTCAGCCCCACAACTTCCTGAAGAATTATATTGTAAGATTATAAACACAAAAGGAGCTTCTTCTATAGAACATGTTTATTTCTCTAGCTTTCAAACGACATTGTTAGTTACACATGTTAGTTACAAATTTGTATATATCTTGGCTCTCAATGTACGTCTACCAGGTCTATTAGTATGAAACCCGAAAATGGCTTGTTGACTGGTTCGACTCAAAAGGAATAGAATTTTTCAGACAAGGAATTCGAAAATTGCCTGAAAGGTGGTCCGAATGTATAGCTAATCAGGGCAATTACTTTGAATAAAAAATCTTTTGTTGTATGGAATTTTGGTGAACTTTTGAATTCACTGAAAATTTTCGCGTTTCATACTAATAGACCTGGTATATAATTGCACACATCTCACCTTGTCTTTACGTCTGTTAAAGATCGATGTCGTTCGAAAACTAGCGAAATAAACATGTTCTATAGAAGAAGCTGAGTTTATAATCTTTCAACATAGTTATGGTAATGTTGATGTCTACATCCTGAAGACTTCAATAGGCTTGAACAAAATCTTGATGAAACATCCTGTGACATTGAGACCCTAGCGAAGACCATTGTGTCAGCTCCATAACTTCCTGAAGACTTCACCAAAAAACTTTCATAAAAATGTTCACGCCGAGCTGAAAACGTATGGCCAGGAAGAAATCCATGTTTTAGACATCTTGACAACGTTTGATGGCGTTCTTCCAATATTGGTTTTAAATAAACATGTTGATTCAACATAAGTATTTTAAAGAAAAAGGCATCTCCTGATCGTGTAACCAAAAGTTGCTGATGGCTTGCGCCATCTATCGGAATAAATATCAACTATTCCATATCAACTATATCACTTATTCCAGAATTGACCAAATACCCATTCTTGGTCAGAAACTTTCACAATCAGGAAATGCTTTTTTCTTAATTTATCCACCTCATCCACATTTGTACTATATTTCCACACACACACATAAGTATATTTTTATTCCTATCTGCCCAATGGATTGGCCAACTTCCAGCAAGATACGACGCCATACTTGGAATAAATGCCAAGATTAAAATTCACTTTCATTGATTTGTCTGAAGATGGTAACAACGCTGTTACAGAAACGTCACACACTATTTATTTGTATTTGGTCTTATTACCTTGTGTTTCACTTTCATTGGTTTTAACACCATCCAATCTCTCCGTTCCTGTCGTCGTAATCAAATATATCTTTTGGTCTACTGATGCACAGAGCCATCTATCCACTATCTCCATCAATACACGGGAAGTTTTCCTCCATATTCCTATGGTATTTAACTATGGAACACTTTAGAAAATTACATAGTTATTAACATATTTACATCACCGAACATAGCTCTACAGTCTCTATATACAGCCTGCACCACGTTGACGAGGGCCAACAGCCCGAAATGCGTACGCGGTTGGCCTTTCGTCGAATTCTCGTGTTTTGTTCAATTGAAACAGAGTACCTGTGCATTGAGGAGCAAGAAGGACCTATCCTGACTATTGGATGATCATTCTTAGTTAAAAGTGATTATGTATATATGGTAAATATTAGTAAAATTGGTGAATATGGGTAAAATAAATGATTTTTTTGATCCAATATATATTTTAAAAAAAAAACATATATTTTATTTCATTCATTGACTGTTCTACAATTTTTTACCATAGATTTAGAAGATACCACTTTAAATATTGTTGTAAATATGTATAGTTGACCTACCTATTTTTTCAATTCACGATTATAGAATTCATTTTATAAATTCTATATTACTGTGATAAATAATTTTATGTATAATTTCCTTCAAGTAATTCAAAATAAAAACTACTTGATAAGTAAATAATTATCTTTACTATTTTCACGACTGCACCTTCAATTCTCTATCTTTTTCAACAACAAAACAAAAATAATCATAACATATATATTAATAGGTAATCCCATAATATTATGTTCAAATCAATAAGCTTGAGGGATAAGTCTCTTTTAAATACTTTTATTTCAAGCTTTCGGGCTCAACCGCCCTTCGACAGGAATAATTATATTAGCTACTAAAGTTTTCAGATCTAATCTTATATATACATTTGTGACAAATATAATTATTCCTGTCGAAGGGCGGTTGAGCCCGAAAGCTTGAAATAAATGTATTTAAAAGAGACTTATCCCTCAAGCTTATTGATTTGAACATAACATATATATGTATGTATATATGGGAATTTTGGGAAAATTCAACGCGAATTTTTGTTTTGACAATTAAGGCGGTTTTAAGCTGTCCTTATTCAGATGAGAATATATTGGTGGCTCGTCAGTGGTGAACCCTCCCAGGAGTGTCACCAGTTTAATCCACCAGACTGCTTCAATATTGTACTTGGCTGTTCCACTTTGGTTCATTGTTTATCCGTGCAGTATATTGGGGCAGTTTGTGACAATGGAAACATTTGTTTGGTAACACAGAACGTCCAGTAGTTTATTGCTGCTCTTGCTCTGAAATGGTGGTAGGCTGTTTACTTTATACTCATGGACAAGATTTAAGTAAGCGGAAAGTCTTTGATGTCGCCGGTCGTCTGTTTTTTTTTTTTTTTTTAAGGAGAAAGAGGCAATTTTGCTCACACTTGGTTATCTCGTATGTCTTCAATAAAGGTCACTGTAATATCTTTCAGAGTTATTGTCTGAATCCTGATATACATGCTGAAATGTACAACTTCCTTAAGTTTTGTCCATGAGTGTATATTGGTTATCACGTGTGTCTTCAATAAAGGTCACTGTAATATCTTTCAGAGTTATTGTCTGAATCCTGATATACATGCTGAAAGGTACAACTTCCTTAAGTTTTGTCCATGAGTGTATATTGGTTATCTCGTGTGTCTTCAATAAAGGTCACTGTATTATCTTTCAGAGTTATTGTCTCAATTCCGATTTACATGCTGAAACTTCCTTAAGTTTTGTCCATGAGTGTATATTGGTTATCTCGTGTGTCTTCAATAAAGGTCACTGTAATATCTTTCAGAGTTATTGTCTCAATCCCGATATACATGCTGAAACTTCCTTAAGTTTTGTCTATGAGTGTATATTGGTTATCTCGTGTGTCTTCAATAAAGGTCACTGTAATATATTTCAGAGTTATTGTCTCAATCCCGATTTACATGCTGAAACTTCCTTAAGTTTTGTCTATGAGTGTATATTGGTTATCACGTGTGTCTTCAATAAAGGTCACTGTAATATCTTTCAGAGTTATTGTCTCAATCCCGATTTACATGCTGAAACTTCCTTAAGTTTTGTCTATGAGTGTATATTGGTTATCACGTGTGTCTTCAATAAAGGTCACTGTAATATCTTTCAGAGTTACTTTATGAATCCTGATATACATGCTGTAACTTCCTTGTTTTGTCCGTGAGTGTTTGTAGATGCTACTTTGGATGAATTTCGACAAAGATGTATTCGGAACCAACACACATTCTTTGACAGCGAGGTGATCTTTATTTGTGTACCGATCTTTGTTATTATACCGCTGGGTGTGACGCTATGCAAATCTGCTTCACCAAAGCTGTCCAGCAATGACCGCAGCCTTGCAGAAAATCGACATGGATCCAGAGCAGCACTTTACACACCCAAGATAGAGGACATTGCTGTGATAGAGATGTATGGAGACATCTGAGGCTCTTCATTGGACACGACAACAACAACAGAAAATTGACATGGACCCAGAACAGCAGCTTTACACACCCAAGATAGAGAACATTGCTGTGATAGAGATGTATGGAAACATCTGAGACTCTTCATTGGACACAACAACAACAGAAAATTGACATAAACACAGAACAGCAGCTTTACACACCCAAGATAGAGGACATTGCTGTGATAGAGATGTACGGAGACATCTGAGACTCTTCATTGGACACGACAACAACAACAGAAAATTGACATGGACCCAGAACAGCAGCTTTACACACCCAAGATAGAGCACAACTGCTGTGATAGAGATGTACGGAGACATCTGAGGCTCTTCATTGGACACAACAACAACAAAAGAAAATTGACATGGACCCAGAACAGCAGTTTTACACACCCAAGATAGAGGACACTGCTGTGATAGAGATGTATGGAGACATCTGAGGCTCTTCATTGGACACGACAACAAAAACAGAAAATTGACATGGACCCAGAACAGCAGCTTTACACACCCAAGATAGAGAACATTGCGACTGCTGTGATAGAGATGTATGGAGACATCTGAGGCTCTTCATTGGACACAACAACAACAGAAAATTGACATAAACACAGAACAGCAGCTTTACACACCCAAGATAGAGGACATTGCTGTGATAGAGATGTACGGAGACATCTGAGACTCTTCATTGGACACGACAACAACAACAGAAAATTGACATGGACCCAGAACAGCAGCTTTACACACCCAAGATAGAGCACAACTGCTGTGATAGAGATGTACGGAGACATCTGAGGCTCTTCATTGGACACAACAACAACAAAAGAAAATTGACATGGACCCAGAACAGCAGTTTTACACACCCAAGATAGAGGACACTGCTGTGATAGAGATGTATGGAGACATCTGAGGCTCTTCATTGGACACGACAACAACAACAGAAAATTGACATGGACCCAGAACAGCAGCTTTACACACCCAAGATAGAGGACATTGCTGTGATAGAGATGTATGGAGACATCTGAGGCTCTTCATTGGACACGACAACAACAACAGAAAATTGACATGGACCCAGAACAGCAGCTTTACACACCCAAGATAGAGGACATTGCTGTGATAGAGATGTATGGAGACATCTGAGGCTCTTCATTGGACACGACAACAACAACAGAAAATTGACATGGACCCAGAACAGCAGCTTTACACACCCAAGATAGAGAACATTGCTGTGATAGAGATGTATGGAAACATCTGAGACTCTTCATTGGACACAACAACAACAACAGATATTTGACATGGACCCAGAACAGCAGCTTTACACACCCAAGATAGAGAACATTGCTGTGATAGAGATGTACGGAGACATCTGAGACTCTTCATTGGACACGACAACAACAACAGAAAATTGACATGGACCCAGAACAGCAGCTTTACACACCCAAGATAGAGAGCATTGCTGTGATAGAGATGTATGGAGACATCATTGTACACCACAACAACAGCCAAAGCTGTAGGACGTTAGACAATATGGAAATGTCGGTGAGGTCAGATGTCAGGCGCAGACTGATGGATGGAGCATTAAGTCAACGGGGGTCAGCTCGGCATAAATTCTCGATGGTCTTGGATCATTCCACATTAGGAAGGAAGGAATTAATGACTTTGTGATATATTGTCACAAAATTGTAAATACTCTGTGGGGTTAGCTTGTAGATTGTCACTTGTAAAATTGTCATCACGTTTTGCATTCTATAGATTTTGTTAATAATCCATATTTAAAAAAAAAAATTATTGTTGTTTTTTTCTCCAAATCCATATTCTTATTTTCCATAGGATTATTCAAATAATAATCTGTATATATTTACCATGTGTATATAAAATTTCTCCATTTTTACCCCTTTGTATATTTCCAACTTTCATGAGTTTCTCCGTCTTGTAACCCCAAGGAGAATCCTCTGTAAGACCTGTGTGTCTTAATAAAGGTTTTTGTTTGTGTGTGTGATTTTGTTAATAAATTATTTTTAACCTAAACTTTGGTCTTCTGTGCCGTGTAACAATATTCTGTGGTCGCCTCAACCAACGTAACCATTTATAACGACGCGCCATATCATGACATCATTACAGCGCGGATGTTTCTTTCACACTTAAAACAAACTGTCCTTACTGTGATGAAATATATTGGGAGGGCTTGGCTCATCAGTGGTGAACCCTCCCAGCGGTTTCTAATTTAATCCACCAGACCACTTCTTAGCGCTCTAATACTGTATCGGACGGTTCTGCTTATGTATGCTACACTGAAGGGTGGAACTCAGAAATGGTGTTCACGTAAACTATGGGAAAAGGTTTTTAGGAAAGTTGCATATTTGTATCGAGTAATGTTGTTCTACGAACAATAAGTACAGTCAGGTATAAATTAATTATAGGGCAATGGCGCGCGATCTACATGTAAGAAATGAAAGTTTTGAATGTTCCAGAGCTCGACAAAGATGTCAGTTTCAACCGCTTCTGCCAAGTAGCTGCTGTTTGCTCAGGTCTCTCTGTCGAGTCCATATTCCAGCAACAGCCGAGTCCATATTCCATCAACGGCCGAGTCCATATTCCAGCAACTGTCGAGTCCATATTCCAGCAACTGTCGAGTCCATATTCCAGCAACAGCCGAGTCCATATTCCAGCAACTGCCGAGTCCATATTCCAGCAACGGCCCCCCCCCCGAGTCCATATTCCAGCAACGGCCGAGTCCATATTTCAGCAACGGCCGAGTCCATATTCCAGCAACTGCCGAGTCCATATTTCAGCAACGGCCGAGTCCATATTCCAGCAACTGCCGAGTCCATATTCCAGCAACGGCCGAGTCCATATTCCAGCAACGGCCGAGTCCATATTCCAGCAACGGCCGAGTCCATATTCCAGCAACGGCCGAGTCCATATTCTAGCAACGGCCGAGTCCATATTTCAGCAACGGCCGAGTCCATATTCCATCAACTGCCGAGTCCATATTCCATCAACTGCCGAGTCCATATTCCATCAACTGCCGAGTCCATATTCCAGCAACGGCCGAGTCCATATTCCAGCAACGGCCGAGTCCATATTCCAGCAACGGCCGAGTCCATATTCTAGCAACGGCCGAGTCCATATTTCAGCAACGGCCGAGTCCATATTCCAGCAATTGCCGAGTCCATATTCCAGCAACTGCCGAGTCCATATTCCAGCAACGGCCGAGTCCATATTCCAGCAACAGCCGAGTCCATATTCCAGCAATTGCCGAGTCCATATTCCAGCAACTGCCGAGTCCATATTCCAGCAACTGTCGAGTCCATATTCCAGCAACGGCCGAGTCCATATTCTAGCAACGGCCGAGTCCATATTTCAGCAACGGCCGAGTCCATATTTCAGCAACTGTCGAGTCCATATTCCAGCAACGGCCGAGTCCATATTCCAGCAACGGCCGAGTCCATATTTCAGCAACGGCCGAGTCCATATTCCAGCAATTGCCGAGTCCATATTCCAGCAACTGCCGAGTCCATATTCCAGCAACTGTCGAGTCCATATTCCAGCAACGGCCGAGTCCATATTCCAGCAACTGCCGAGTCCACCTTGAAGAGAATTCCACCAAGATCCAAGGACAAAGGAGACATTCAGCCCGGCCATATTTATATTGTATTCCGCCCCTGACAATATTTTAATTCCTTCCATCCTCTCCATCCTCTCGAGTGTTCATTCAGGGGCCGTCACCAAATCTCTGTTTGGGCTGTTCCAGGGGCAGATGTGGCCCTGTGGGGAAGAGGAGCGCTTTGTGATTCTCGAGTGGGCACTGTGACGAAGGGACTCAAGGGCTCTCACAGCCCCTCCCGCTTTTTTACTTTTGTGTTTGGACGGCCCCTGTAGCCAATGACAGGCCACGAGCTGACAATAGGTTTGAGCCCTAAATTTGCACCAAAGGATTTGGTGGAAGCTTTGTCGCGCTGAAGTGTTCGACCCATGACGGGTTGTTTACACCCGGGTAATCTGCTTACCACAACATCGTCTGCTTGGATTTGTGGCATTCCTGGGAGGGATTAACGCGCACTTTCCCGGATTTACAAACTTCGGTTTTATTCTAACAGCGTTCAAATTTCATATTCAACACGTTGCATCCCTAGTGAATTCAGAAGCTAATATGCAATTAGGAAGCATAAGATAACAAGAATTTTCAACGAAGAACAAACTCCCAGGTTTATCAAAATAAAGATACCCGGTTGCTAGCCCATTGTAACTTACATTGTTGGAAAAATTACAATCTTTCGAACATGGCGTCCTCCTACAGTGTGTAGATGTATTGCAACGCTATATTAATTGCAGTCTGAAGAAGAGCGACATGTCGAAAGCTTTTCCAACAATAAAAAAATAGCGATTGTCTTCGATAATTATTTTCATTTAGGTTTTCGGGAATAAACAAAAAAGAAAGGAAGGAGAAAGAAATATGAATTTATAAACGTTTATATTTTCCATGGTCTGAAGTTGAAATAAGACAAAAATTACTATTGTTAATGAATTGTCAATAGTCCACACAACATTTGAAGACCGTTTCTCCAACGTATGAATTGAAGTCTCAATAAAAGTCTCAATAATAAAATGACACTCATGGACAAAACTTCAGGAAGTCTTTGACATATGTGCGTGTGTGTTGAATTAAGAAATAAATGATACCTCCTTATCATGTAACTAAAAGTTCCCCTTTGCATATTTCCCACTTTCATGGGTTTCTTCGTCTTGTAACCCCAAGGCGAATCCTCTGTAAGACCTGTGTGTCTTAAAAAAAGTTTTTTGTGTATGTGTGTGTGTGTAACTTAAAGTCGCTGTTGGCTTGCGCCATCTGTCGGAATAAATATCAGATAATCGCTGATTTTTTAAACTTAATACAGAATATTGGCCACAAATACCTTTTCTTCAATACAACCACGTACATGTTTCAGGCTGTTGGCCCTCGTCAGCGTGGTGCAGGCTTTTCTATATGGTTAATATTATTTGTGAAAAACCTGAAATATGTATAAATACATATATATATATATTTAGGAAACTATTATAGACGCATATGATTCTTTTTAAAATAAAACAATTTATACTGCCCTTACTGCAATGGAAAAATTAATGGGAGGGCCTGGCTCATCAGTGGTGAACCCTCCCAGCGGTTTCCCCAGTTTAATATACATATATAGATATGAAAAAATAGTACAAATGTAATATTGTACTGGGATAAGGTGCATAAATAAAGAAAAAGGCATCTCTTTATCGTGCAACTGAAAGTTGCTGATGGCTTGCGCCATCTATCGGAATAAATATCAACTATTCTCGTTGATTTTTTAATTATTCCAAAATTGGCCAAATACTCATTCTTGATTAACCATTCTATTTTTTCACATTGTGTAGCGTTCTCACGCAATTCTGGCCTTAACTACCCGTTCCATGATTTTTCAGGATGCCTGAATGACCTGTTTTTTTGGTCGTTGAGGTACAGCTTGCACCACGCTGATGAGGGCCAACAGCCCGAAACGCGTCCGTGGTTAGTTTTTCTTGATTAATCAAGAATGGGTATTTGGCCAATTTTGGAATAATTAAAAAATCAACGAGAATAGTTGATATTTATTCCGATAGATGGCGCAAGCCATCAGCAACTTTCAGTTGCACGATAAGGAGATGCCTTTTTCTTTATATATAGATATAATTAATAGAAATAAATTTACACCAATTCTAAGGTAAAACATTAAGTGTTAATTACACCCTTTTCTATAAGAAATTTGTTGTTTGATTCTTTTAAATCTACTGCCCTTACTGTAATGATAAATTAATGGGAGGGCCTGGCTCATCAGTGGTGAACCCTCCCATGGTTCTCTATATATCCATTCGGCGTGGAACTGAGGAGTGAAGACCTTGTCTGGAGGAGGACTCTCTCAAGGTGGGAAAACCTTCCTTGCTGAAGACATTTGTACACAACTATATATTAAGAAAAAGGCATCTACTTATCGTGCAACTGAAAGTTGCTGATGGCTTGCGCCATCTATCGGAATAAATATCAACTATTCTCGTTGATTTTTAATTATTCCAGAATTGGCCAAATACCCATTCTTGATTAATCAAGAAAAACTAACCACGGACGCGTTTCGGGCTGTTGGCCCTCATCAGCGTGGTTTCAGTTGCACGATAAGGAGATGCCTTTTTCTTAATTTATGCACCTTATCCCAGTACAATATTACATTTGTGTACTATTTGTACACAACTATATATATATTCCCCTACACTTTATATGCCCTTTTAATCTTTTATTTTTCCACCTTTATAAAATTTGATTAAAAGAATCAATGTTTAATTGTCACTTGTCTTTCTACATCTAGGATGTAGGGATTGTGAAATTTCTTCAAGTTTTTGCAGATTTATGTCCTGAAAGAAGCTATAGATACTCATTTGTAGATTTTGTAAATAGGTACATTCATTACTTAAATATATATAATTTATATTCATGGACAAAACTTAAGGAAGTGAAAGTATTTGATTTCGCCGGTCGTCTATTTTTTAAAAAAGACGACAGAGGTTGTTCACATTTAGTTATCTCGTGTGCCTTCAATAAAGGTAACTGTGATATCTTTGACGTAAGATAACCAAGTGGGGACAAAATTCCCTCTGTCTCCTTAAAAAAAAAAAAAAAATTGACGAATGGCGACATCAAATTTGACTTACCACTTCCTTAAGTTTTATCCATAAGTGTATTTACACATCCCCCCTACAGGAGGGTGATCTGTGCTACAACCCCCCAGGTCCTACTGTCCTGTAGCCACGTGCTGGGAGAGACAGTGAAGCCGTGTTTGGATTCAAGAGCTGTGTCGGCGACAGTGCGATGACAGTGTATTACAACAGTAGAGCTGGGCTAGGAAAGGGGATCAGTGCGATGACAGTGTATTACGACAGTAGAGCTGGGACAGGGGATCAGTGCGATGACAGTGTATTACGACAGTAGAGCTGGGACAGGGGATCAGTGCGATGACAGTGTATTACGACAGTAGAGCTGGGACAGGGGATCAGTGCGATGACAGTGTATTACGACAGTAGAGCTGGGACAGGGGATCAGTGCGATGACAGTGTATTACGACAGCAGAGCTGGGTTAGGACAGGGGATCAGTGCGATGGCAGTGTATTACGACAGTAGAGCTGGGACAGGGGATCAGTGCGATGACAGTGTATTACGACAGTAGAGCTGGGACAGGGGATCAGTGCGATGACAGTGTATTACGACAGTAGATCTGGGTTAGGACAGGGGATCAGTGCGATGACAGTGGAACGAGGTTTAAGACAATGGGGCGATGTAAAGGCAGTGCGGCCGTGCGAGCTAATTGTCACGGCCACCGGGTGAAGTGCTCTGTCAACACCCGGCCCCGGCCTAATCCCGCGCCGCCGTCTCGCCGCAACATCTGCGGGCATCGATCCTTGCAGCTGGGGCCTCTCCACCCTGTGCCTTGGTTGGTGGACATAGGTTGGTGCCTTGGTTAGTACACATAGGTTGGTGCCTTGTGTTGGTGCCTTGGTTGATGGACATAAATTGGTGCCTTGGTTGGTGGACATAGGTTGGTGCCTTGGTTAGTACACATAGGTTGGTGCCTTGGTTGGTGGACATAGATTGGTGCTTTGTGTTGGTGGACATAGATTGGCGCTTTGTGTTGGTGTATTGAGATTGGTGCCTTGTGTTTGTACCTTGGTTGGTGGACATAGGTTGGTGCCTTGTGTTGGTGGACATAGATTGGTGCCTTGTGTTGGTGTATAGAGATTGGTGCCTTGTGTTTGTTCCTTGGTTGGTGGACATAGGTTGGTGCCTTGTGTTGGTGCCTTGGTTGGTGGACATAGATTGTTGCCTTGTGTTGGTGTATAGAGATTGGTGCCTTGTGCTTGTTCCTTGGTTGGTGGACATAGGTTGGTGCCTTGTGTTGGTGCCTTGGTTGGTGGACATAGATTGGTGCCTTGTGTTGGTGTATAGAGATTGGTGCCTTGTGTTTGTTCCTTGGTTGGTGGACATAGATTGGTGCCTTGGTTGGTGGACATAGATTGGTGCCTTGTGTTGGTGCCTTGGTTGGTGGACATAGGTTGGTGCCTTGTGTTGGTGCCTTGGTTGGTTCCTTGTATTGGTGCCTTGAGTTGGTTCTTTGATTGGTGCCTTATGGGCATCACTCAGTGCCTTGTGAACATAGGTTGGTGGCTTGTGGGTATAAGATGGTGTCTCTCAAAGGTATCCATTAGCGTCCTATGGGAATAACTCAGTTCCTCCATGACATCCCCGTGTGGCCCCAGTTGACGCCGTGTATCTGAGAGTTTTCTACTCTCTCACTCTAACTGCGACATCCGGGACATCGCTGGTTGGAAGCGTCGACAATTATTTAATTAAACTGCGTTCTTTTTATTACATTTTAAAATGATTTTTTAAATTGAAGAAAAATGTGAAAAATTATGAAAACTTCTAAAATAAAAACGATGTATGAATATATACAACACAACAATTGGCATTTACTCAGTCTAGCCATAAGTTCTGTTACAAACAATTTTATAAATTAAATGATTAAGAACTAATGGAATATAAATACATATTTTATTAGCCAATAGGATTTTAAAAATATACAATCATTCAAAATGTCCTCCCTTATTTTTGACACAAGATCTCAAACGTTCGGGCCACTGATCTATGGCGGCTCGCACATTTTCTAAGGGTATTTCTTTCATTGCTCTCACCAATGCTGATTTAAATTGATCCAAATTATGATATATTTTAGAGCACACCTTCTCCTCTAAATATGCCCACAAACTGTAATCAAGGGGGTTTAAATCAGGGCTTCCAGAGGGCCATTCATTGGCTTTTATGAACTCCGGAACATTCGTCTCCAACCATTGTTGAGTTGACTTAGCTTTGTGAGCAAGAGCTGAATCTTGTTGAAATATCCAATGTTCTCCATTAAACATTTTTGTATTCAGAGGCTTTACTATTTGTTCCAAAATATCTTCTTGATAGTTTTTAGTTGTAGTTTTTACCCCTTTGGCACAGAAGTGGAGATCTGTTACACCTTGGTAGCTAACTCCCCACCAAACCATGACAGAAGAAGGATGGTGATTTTTTCAAGTTTTCTGACTTTCAAGGAAGCTTCTAGAGAGCTACGAGCATATATCCTATCATTCTGATGATTAATCTTTTCCTCGACAGTGAAATTTTCTCGTCTGTGAAAAGGATTCTCTCATGCCACCGACCATCATGCCGCGCCAACAACATTTCCTATCTAACCCTTCTAATATCTCTAAGAGCAGGGGTTATCAAATGACCTGTGCGTCGTTTGAAAGCTCTCAGTCCAAGGTCTTCGTTGATTATCCTGGAAAAGAAATCCGATTTTTTTCTAAACACGTGTGCAAGAGATATTCAAATAACAACTACTGTATTTTGAATACTTCACGCGGTCAAATTAATTTTTTTTTTATCACTGATTTAGTTTCGTAACAATATTTATGGCTAGACTGAGTATTAAGGCCTCTGGTCTGACAGCGCCCGGAGTCTAGGAAAGAAAACCAAACACACAACCTTGATAAGAGCAACAGCAGTGAACACACAGCAGTCTCATTGGGAGACCTACCAACCACCGCGCTAGTCATCTCACGTTTAAAACTCCATTTTAAACTTTTCTGCTCAACTGTAAAACTGGTATATGCTGAAACGACACCTTCTGGTCAGGCAACTGGATGTTGTTGATGGCTCACTGCCATCTATCGGGTAATATATCAACTTTCTGTTGGTTTTTATCGTTCAGAGTTGTCAATTCCTATATAAGATCTTCTTCTTCTTTCTTATCTCCACACTGGGTGAAGTAGAATGCCTTTGTCATTAAGACTGGGAGCACTACTCAGTGGCAGGCTGACTTAGCTCCAAAAGAAATGGCCGCCTCTGACATGAGGAACAGACGCCATGTGCAGCCGCTCCTAACATGGAGTACAAACGCTGCTCATTCTGTATCCCTGGAGCCCTTACAGGGTACTATCAGCCGGGCCAGCTGAGCCCAGGTTTTTTAGTGAGTTTGTTACTGCTCCCCCTCCTCCTTTTTCATCCGGGCTTGGGACCGGCAAAGGCGAAGTTCCTATATAAGATGGTATAGGCCAACTCTGAAAACAGAAATTTAATATAAATCCGATAGATGGCAGGTGGCCATCAGCAACCTTCAGTTTCACGATGCCAGGAGGGGGCTATTGCATAATTAAAGGGAGAGATGTCTCTAGGTACATGGATATAATTCTCACACAACTCTTTGTTGTATTCTGGCCTGGAAGCAGTCGCCATTTCACGACCTTAAACATCTGTTTGGTTAATTCGACCGATTCCATAACTCCTCCCGAAGGATGTTATGTCCCTGTACTGATGAGTGCCATATCCTGAAACCATGGAATACAGGTTGTTGGCTTTTGTCTGAATTTCGAAAACTGGTGTTGTTGCTTATTTTTATTATCGCTAGTATAGTTTTTTATTCATGATAAAATTGCGAAAAAGAATTGATATTACAAATATATTCTCACAATGAGTATCTTTTTTATTTAAAAAAACGCTAGCTTTCAAGCGTTAATCGCTCTTCAACGGGCTTACTATAATATCGACTTTATCCCACCAGAAATATTATAGTAAGCCAGTTGAAGAGCGATTAACGCTTGAAAGCTAGCGTTTTTTTAAATAAAAAAGATTCTCATTGTGAGAATATATTTGTAATTTTTATAGTATTTTTACTGGAGTGATGAACAAGTGCTTCGTTCTGATGCATGTTTAAAGGGAGAGGTGTATCTTTTGGTGCATGAATATCATCCTCCCGCAACTCTTCTCTGCGTTAAACTCTATTTACATATGTAGAACTGGGAGTACAAGTTGACAGAGCACTCGTCGCCAACCAATCAGTCAGAGCTTCTAAACTTCACTTGCTACGTTGCAAGGCAGTGAGGACAGACAACATCCCGACAGTGAGGACAGACAACATCCCGACAGTAAGGACAGACAACATCCCGACAGTAAGGACAGACAACATCCCGACAGTGAGGACAGACAACATCCCGACAGTAAGGACAGACAACATCCCGACAGTAAGGACAGACAACATCCCGACAGTAAGGACAGACAACATCCCGACAGTAAGGACAGACAACATCCCGACAGTGAGGACAGACAACATCCCGACAGTAAGGACAGACAACATCCCGACAGTAAGGACAGACAACATCCCGACAGTAAGGACAGACAACATCCCGACAGTAAGGACAGACAACATCCCGACAGTGAGGACAGACAACATCCCGACAGTGAGGACCGACAACATCCCGACAGTAAGGACAGACAACATCCCGACAGTAAGGACAGACAACATCCCGACAGTGAAGACAGACAACATCCCAACAGTAAGGACAGACAACATCCCGACAGTGAGGACAGACAACATCCCGACAGTAAGGACAGACAACATCCCGACAGTAAGGACAGACAACATCCCGACAGTAAGGACAGACAACATCCCGACAGTAAGGACAGACAATATCCCGACAGTGGGGACAGACAATATCCCGACAGTGGGGACAGACAACATCCCGACAGTGGGGACAGACAATATCCCGACAGTGAGGACAGACAACATCCCGACAGTGAGGACAGACAACATCCGAGGAGCAGGCCGCTGTTGCCAACGGACCGGGGATCCTCGAGGGTCCTCGAGTCCGTCGCCATGGCAACCAGTGACTTTCCTTAATATAATTTCTGCGCCGTACAATAGGTGGGAGGGAGGGGGTCTAATTACCGGGCGCCATTGTTGGAGGGGGCAGGTTTTAATTAAAGCTCAGCCCCCCACTCCAAGACGCCGGCAAAAACTGAGAGCCACCGCAACACTTTGATCTCGGTCTCCATCGGAATCTTTCTTTCAGAGCTCCGATCACCGCGGAGTCTCCGCTGTGGATTGTACGGACTTCTGCTCCGAGCTATCGTCGCTTTCTACACTTATATCGCAGTTTATGGAGTCTTTGTGCCGTTGATTCCACCGCGGCGTGGCGCTGAAGATCCCCCTCGAGGTTGTGTGCGACACAATGCTGCCACGACATGAGCCAGAATGTCCGCTGCTGTTTGTGCCCACGCAGCAGACAAACACATCGACGTATTCTCTCAGCACAGATTCACAGCGATTACTTTTTCACTCACCTGCTGTCTTAATTGTCGATCTATGTTCTGATATTGTTATATTTAAATGTCTGCCAGTTTCTCCGACATATTTGGTTTTGCATTCGTTGCATTCTATGGAGTATATGGCATTCTTAATATTGGAAGGATAATCAATGGTATTGTTCTTTGTTATGGGGTTTCTTAGCAATGAATTTAAATTAGGTGAGTTCATTTGTTAACATTAGTAAAGTCGTTACTAAGAAATTCCATAACAAAGAACAATACCTATAATAACGAATAGATTCAAAAAGGATAAGTTTCTTTATTTGAAAAATCAATTCGAGCTTTCGGCGCAAGCTGCCCTTGATTATCCTTCCAATATTAAGAATGCCATATACTCCATAGAATGCAACGAATGCAAAACCAAATATGTCGCCGAAACTGGCAGACATTTAAATATAACAATATCAGAACATAAACGTCGATAATCAAGACAGTAGATCTTTAGTATACCAACATATAAGAGAAACAGGTCTTTTCCCTATCAGAACCAACATCTCCAATAGACTACAGAGACTTATCATAGAATCCATCATATCCAGAAAGCACAATAGC
>CP092873.1:1868114-1901220 GCA_030710605.1 Cordylochernes scorpioides
TATCTTCTAGAAGGAATGTCCTCTCATGGAGGTTGTTCTACTGTATTGGTGATGTAAACTGTCCTTTGTAGAGAGGTGTCCTCTAGCTAGAGTGTCCTCTCATGGAGGTTGTTCTACTGTATTGGTGATGGAAACTGTCCTTTGTAGAGAGATGTCCTCTAGCAGGAGTGTCCTCTCATGGAGGTTGTTCTACTGTATTGGTGATGGAAACTGTCCTTTGTAGAGAGGTATCCTCTAGCGGGAGTGTCCTCTCATGGAGGTTGTTCTACTGTATTGGTGATGGAAACTGTCCTATGTGGAGAGATGTCTTTACATGGAGGTTGTTCTACTGTATTGGTGATGGAAACTGTCCTTTGTAGAGAGGTGTCCTCTCATGGAGGTTGTTCAACTGTATTAATTTTAACACCACGACTACCAATTATAAAATCATAACAAATTACAACGATATTCGTGACTTTCACCCGGGGAGACGCGGGTTCATTCGGCTGACTATATTAACGTCGTACATTTGAGACTTGTGTGAAGTGAAATATTTGAGCACACGGGGAGTGACGCCTCCAGCGAACCGCCTTCTAAGAAAACCAGAATAAAATAGAGAGGATAGCCCTAGTTGTCGCCGGTTCAAAATCACATTAATAGGTACCGCTCAACAAGAGCAACCTAGTTCATGATAATTGAAACAATGAATAATATGTGAAGGTTATTCACATATTAAACAAAATGTTAACACGGGATTCAATCCCAGTTCATGACTGTCGGGAATCGAGCGTGTTACCCACTCGTCCACCGACTGTGCCCTAGTTGTCAGTCTCGTATTTATGTAGCATTCACATTTTTATGTCATAAAAAACGCTTATATTTGATTTAATAAAAAGATTTATTTCGAATCAAAATCCAATATATGCCATTTCATAATCTAACGATTCAAGTATGGATGGTGTTCTATTTTCAAAACATATTTTTATAAAAATAATTTTTAAGAAATTCAAAATATTAATTCAGTTCAGATCAAAAGTAACTTTATTCAGTCAACAAGAGCCATGTCATGAATTTTACATTGAAGAATTGGTCCATCTCATTTACAATGTTGCCACGTATTTACAGGGTTTAGTGTCTTATGTGGTACGGATTCCAAGGTTGCAGATGTTCTTTCTTCGAAACTGAGCTGTTTCCCCATTTATTTTGTTCCAACTTTCTGTTTTTTCCCCAATTTGAACTTTTTTTTTTCAATTGATAGAGGAGTTGACTCCACAGCAGCCGGGACAACATCAAAGAGGCCGGGACAACATCCACAGAGGCCGGGAAAAATCCACGGTGGCCGGGAAAACATCCACGTTGGCCGGGACAACACACACAGTGGCCGCGACAACACACACAGTGGCCGCGACAACATCCAAGAGGCCGGGACAATATCCACAATGGCCGGGACAACATCCACAGAGGCCGCGACAACATCCACAGAGGCCGGGAAACATCCATAATGGCCGGGACAACATCCACAGAGGCCGGGAGAACATCCACAATGGCCGGGACAACATTAACAGTGGCCGGGACAACATCCACGGTGGCCGGGAAAACATCCACAGTGGCCAGGACAACATCCACAGTGGCCGGGACAACATTCACAGTGGCCGGGGAAAACATCCACAGTGGCCAGGACAACATCCACAATGGCCGGGACAACATCCACAATGGCCGGGACAACATCCACAGTGGCCGGGACAACATCCACAGTGGCCGGGACAACATCCACAATGGCCGGGACAACATCCACAGTGGCCGGGACAACATCCACAGTGGCCGGGACAACATCCACAGTGGCCGGGACAACATCCACAGTGGCCGGGACAACATTCACAGTGGCCGGGACAACATCCACAATGGCCGGGACAACATCCACAGTGGCCGGGACAATATCCACAGTGGCCGGGACAACATCTACAGTGGCCGGGACAACATCCACAATGGCCGAGATATCATCCAAAGTGGCCGGGACAACATCCACAGTGGCCGGGACAACATCCACAATGGCCGGGACAACATCCACAGTGGCCGGGACAACATCCACAATGGCCGAGATATCATCCAAAGTGGCCAGGACAACATCCACAATGGCCGGGACAACATCCACAATGGCCGGGACAACATCCACAGTGGCCGGGACAACATCCACAGTGGCCGGGACAACATCCACAATGGCCGGGACAACATCCACAGTGGCCGGGACAACATCCACAGTGGCCGGGACAACATCCACAATGGCCGGGACAACATCCACAGTGGCCGGGACAACATCCACAATGGCCGGGACAACATCCACAGTGGCCGGGACAACATCCACAGTGGCCGGGACAACATCCACAATGGCCAGGACAACATCCACAATGGCCGGGACAACATCCACAGTGGCCGAGATATGATCCACAGTGGCCGAGATATCATCCACAATGGCCGAGATATGATCCACAGTGGCCGAGATATCATCCACAATGGCCGAGATATGATCCACAGTGGCCGAGATATCATCCACAATGGCCGAGATATGATCCACAGTGGCCGAGATATCATCCACAATGGCCGAGATATCATCCACAGTGGCTGAACCATATTTCAAGCAGACGATGCGGTTAACAGGTTGGTTGATGGAACGCGGGGACAGACAGACGTCTGGTGTCCCTAAGTGTGCGACATTTCCAGCGTGTAGATAGCGCCGACGTTTTTATTCTCTCTGATTTCCCACAGTTCTCCATGTTAGAATGTAACGAAATCTTTCCCAAAGACAAAATAACAAAAGACTTTACAAAACTTTAAATTGAGAGGTGCACTTAACAATTAGAAGATCTCCCCATTCCAGGTTTCCACGTTGACTCGCAGCACAAAGCCACCAAACATCGCCTTGTTCCAAGCTAAACAATCTTCGAGACAAATCAGGACAACAAATCATTAAGTTACTCAGTCAAGGTATTTAGTGGAGTTGCCATGGTATTGTATCAGTTTTAAGGAATAACCAACAATGACAACAACAGCACCTCGACATATGTGTGAAAAGTTTCCTTGTGGAGCCTTCCAAGTTTCCTATGGCATCTTTTAAAATATCTTTCTTATTTTATGAATATTTTGTGGGCGCGATGTCATGGAAAACTCCATTATTGTAATTGGGCCATTCTCTGCATTCGTAAATCTGCAGCCTTCACAGTCTCCTGAGGGTTCGGGAAGTTGATTCCAGGGTAGTTTTCAACTGACCGCTCTCCAACGCCGTGTTGATGTAAATGTTTGTCTCAGTAGATCTATTCTTGAATCCTAAATTACAATATGTACGGCTTGAAGAGTTGGCAAGAGACTTGGAGACTTCACAGACAGATTTGCATAAACGTCAAAGCCTGAAGGTCAAAGCACAATGATGTGGGTCAAGTCAATCCCAGCAGGGGAATAGGTAATGAGACAACGCCGGAAAATAAAGTTTAATACAAAAGTAAAAGGGTAGCGTTCGAGGCGGGGATTAACAAAGCGCCTCCCACTTGAGCTGTCAATCAATTCTTCAACTAACCAATCAAAATGGGCCAAGTTAAACTCCGCCCACTTGAGGGTGGGGCTTAGAATAACCCTTGAGAACATTTTTTCTATCTTTTTCCTTTCCTTCTTTGGGAGCGGGTTTTTTTCTTTTATCTGGGTGGATAATTTGGGAGTTTACTCCACCATATTGTTTATTGCATCGCGATTAGATGTGGTGGCAACATCTGTCGATATTTTAAAGCAGACGAACACATGCAATGGGGAAAATCAACTGATTAAAATAATTTCTCTCTAAAATTCTCATTTAATGGAGATTTATTCGTTATGGCCGCAACATTTGTCAAATTATCTTTGACGAAGTAAAGTTTTTAGAGCAAAATGCACTCAGTCAAAACATTTATTTTTGATTTCGAATAAGATATTGATCCAAGTCATTTGATTGGGTGGCTACGGTCATGTGTGTAGAGGAACTCGATGAGAAGGCGCGAAGTCGGACATATTTTCCAGAGTGGCCCTCATCTATCCTGCTTGACTCCCTTCCGCCTCAGCTCAGCGATCTAATCAACGTGAAAAATAGAACAAAAGTGAAAGACATCTTCTAATCGCGTAACTAAAATTTGCTGATGGCTTGCGCCATCCATCGGAATAAATATCAACTAATCGCTGATTTTTAATTATTCCAGAATTTGACAAAAATCACCCATTTCTTGATTAATCAAGAAAATCTAACCACGTAGGCGTTTCGGGCTGTTGGCCCTCATCATCGTGGTGCCAAGCTCAACGACCAACAAAAGTTGGTCTTTGGTGGAATCCTGGGTAATCGTTAAACAGGTATTTAGATAGAAGGACGTCAAACTTTGTGAAAAAACGTGGAATTGTACTCGGATCAGGTGGATAAATTATGAAAAAAAAAAAAAAAGACATCTGATCGCGCAACTAAAAGTTGCTGATGGCTTGCGCCATCTGCCGGAATAAATATATAAAAGTCGGTGGACGAGTAGGTAACACCCTCGATTCCCGACAGTCATGAACCTGGGATTGAATCCCTCGTTAAAATTTGTTTAATATGTGGATAACCTTCACATATTATTCACTGTTTCAATTATCATGAACTAGGTTGCTCTTGCTGAGCGGTACCTATTAATGTGATTTTGAACCAGGAATAAATTTCAACTCTTCCTTTAATTATTCCAGAATTGACCAAATACCCATTCTTGGAAGAATAGTTGACATTTATTCCGACAGATGGCGCAAGCCATCAGCAACTTTTTGTTACACGATTAGGAGATGTCTTTTTTTTTTTTTTTCTCAAATTAGTGTTTATCTTAATTTTTCTCTAGTTTTTACTTGTAATTAACTTCAAGGAGGTTTGAGAGAGAAAACAGCATTTTGTACAAAACCGCGACTTGTAAGGTTTCTATTTAGCTGAGCCTTCGAGCTTTTCTGCCCCCCTTCTACAGGTGAAGAAATTAATCCCTGGCGCTCAATTAAATAAAACTGATATTATAAATACACCTATCCCCCGATTTACACGGTACTTGTTTTACACGTTTTCGCTTTTACACAGTTTTCCAATTTTTTTGTTTTTATCGCACTATACTAAATGCTACTGTGATTGAACACATGCGCTGTGTACACATCTCACGAGGAATCCTGAGCTTATGTGCTGACTACATATTTTAACCTGTCAATGCATTTTATTTTTTATTTCTGTGTACACCTATCCCCCGATTTACACGTTTTTCTCAGGAACGTATCTACCGTGTAAATCGGGAGATAGATGTATAAGAGAGGTATGGTGCAGTGTACATAGCAGCCGTTAGTTACCCGCCATGATTATCATTGACACGTACTGTACAAAAGAAGAAGTCATTCTGAGTGAGAGATGTCTTCCAGACTGTGGTACGACGCAAGTTGACATGTGTCTATACAGTCCAAGTCTTCTGTCCCAGTCTTGGAATGGACCGGCAGGCTTCTGTCCCTCTCCAAGTGACCTGCACACATGCGCAACTCCGTCACATGGCAACAATAATCTCTACATGTTATGGATATTTTGTTTTGTTGGTGAAGAAGATAGAGAATTGAAGGTGCAGTCGTGAAAATAGGAAAGATAATTATTTACCCATCAAGTAGTTTTTATTTTGAATTACTTGAAGCAAATTACACATAAAATTATTTTTCACAGTAATATAGAATTTATAAAATGAATTCAATATTCGTGATTTAAAAAATGGTATACATATTTACAACAATATATTCAAAGTGTTATGTTCTAAATCTATGGTCAAAAATAAAAGAACAGTCAATGATGAAAGTAAAATACATCTGGTGAAATTCTAAACTGGCGCCGTCCTGGCAGTTTCCATCTTTAGACCTTGTTGTTTTGTAACTGCTACATCTCGATCTCTGCTTTAGCTCAACTCTTAATCTATTACAGAGTTTTATTTATTTATCCTCAGTTTGTACAAAGTACAATACACATGATGATGTAATGACACATGTCAATCATGCGTATAATCATTTACAGATGTGTTTCTATTATACAACATGAAAATCTTGTTATAAGTTATATACAATATGGGGTTGTTGGTTTAAATTACCATATACATGTTTAAAATATATATATATATTTGCATTTTAGATTATATAATATACACATAGTGTGGATTGGCCACACAGATAGCTGAGCTCATGTGCAACATTCAGCTTGAAGGTCACACATGCCTGCCACATGGCTGATAGTACCCTGTAAGGGCTCCAGGGATACAGGATGTACTCCATGTTAGGAGCGGCTGTACATGGCGTCTGTTCCTCATGTTACAGAGGCGGCCATATTGGAGCTAAGTCAGTGGTCTGAGTAGTTCGATTCCCGACAGTCATAAACCGGGATCGAATTCCGCGTTAATAACCTTCACATATTATTCATTGTTTCAATTATCATAAACTAGGTTGTTCTTAAAACAACACTTGAAGTTGCACCGCATAAGTTTCTTTTCTGTGAAAAATCAATATTTATTTCAAAGAGAAATATTTACAATTTCTAACTTTTTTGGATGAAGTATGAAAGGGTGAAAATATGAAGAGTAATGGCGAATGGAAAAAGAAACTTATGCGGTGCAACTTCAAGTGTTGTTTTATAATCATACGCCGCAGTCCTTTATAATGTATTATAGGTTGTTCTTGTTGAGCGGTACCTAATAAGGTGGTTTTGGAAGGTACAGATATACAATTATAATTTTTATTTTTCTATAGACCTTTTAAACTGCAATGATTTTGTTCATTTTTCCATTGCAGTTTAATTTAGATAAAATATAACTTTGAATTATATATTTATAAGAATAAAAAGTAACGTTAAAATAAATATTTCTTATTTTGAGCGATAGATGGCGTTGGGTCAATGCTAATATTTGATAGTGTAAACTGGCGAAACCGCTGGGTGGGTTCGACACTCCAGTTATACATTATTCAAGCGTTGACAGAAAGTTTCAAAGGGAGAAGTTCTGGGTGGTGAAACTCCGCGTTGAAGTTGGGGCGTCAGTCAACAGCGGGGGCGGTGCGCGGGGTTCAAGGCCCCGGAACACAACATCGAAGACGTAGGTAACAAACACCGAGGATGGTTGCGTCATTCTATTTCTTTTTAATATCTAAAACAACAACAAAAACAAAAGTTTAACTTTGGAGAGCATCGACACCAGTTTAAAAATGTTTCCAATAATTTCATTGTCATCGCGAGTAAGACCGTAGTAATGCCGAGATAGACAAATTTATATAAAAGACATTTATGTCACATAAATATACTTATAAATAAAACTGAGGATAGCTGAGTCATCATATATATTGATAGAATAGATGTAATATACAACAACAACAGCTTTATTAGGACATTTCCGTCCTGTAAGGACTCGCCATACATCATTTTCATGGAGAAAAGGAAAAATAAAACATAACAAAGGAGAGAAGGGAAAATTCAATCAAAGTATTCAACATAACTATACAAATTAACTATGGATGGAAATTGTTCTGTAATTTTAGTTCTTAGAGATTACCTTGTTCTCTAACGCTTTATGAAATTAAACAATTCTATCGCTATATATTTTTTCTCGGACATTATTCTGATTAGCTGAACTGGGTTCACGTAGACTTGGATAATGTTAAGATCTTATTCCGTTCCTCGTTAACAATAGTGCATTCAGAGATGTAGTGGGTCATTTCTTCTATGCTTTCAGTTTGCAGAATTTACAAATTACATCTTCCTTTTTAATTATTTGAATATATGAAACATCATACCGAGATAGTCCCATTTACACTGGGTAGAGTTATTAGTGTGGAACATATCACACTTACTTCATGTTTAGATTTATTAAGGTACAATTTTAATGCGACTAACGTGGCAACGGCTCCTAATTCCCAATGAAGAGCATAATGGGCATTGCTGTGATAGAGATGCATGGAGACATCTGAGGCTCTTTATTTGACACGACAACTGGCTGTCGATCTAGACCTGTGCCTAGAACACTATAATTCTACAGTCCTCACACTCCCTTACAACACCGATGTCAACAATTCCCCCAAATACTGGAACCAAACAATCCAATTCAATGTTAGATCGGTGTGGTTGATTGAAGTAGAGAAACCGCTGTGAGGGTTCATTATTGATGAGCCAGGCATCCCGATATTTCACTAAGATCAGTAGAGGAAGCATTTTATTTGTAAAAAAATATAATGGCGCGCAAAAAAATAGAGTTCAATCTGCCAACTGTCTGTTTGTACTCCCACATATGCTGGATTGACGCTATTTGATCTGTCCCAGCTGAGTTGCCCCGGCGGATGGAAGGAGTCTCACCTCAATCAGCTGTCCCATCTTGATATTCCCCCGTTTTATTTTTACGCCCCACCTCGGCGTGTTTGGCTTTCACACGGCAGCGGCTGTTTGCCCTCTCCAAACACCTTCCCCCACACTGGCTGGCCTTCCTGCCGATACCTTGGATTGACCAGATCTGCGGACAACCCTGAGTGGTACGCTGAGGATGGAAGTTTGAGGAGGATTTAAGGAACTGAACGGCGGAGAATGGTGTGGAATGGAAGGACATGGAAGGAATGAGTAGGGAGGGATGAAGACTGGATGGGAAACTGTGAAGATCCCAAGATGGAGTGTCACTGAACCTCGGGACCTGCACAGCAGAGAACCTGAAGAAGAATCAAAAGAGAAACTTTTATCAAAAAGCAAAATCGTGAAGAAAATAGTTTTTTTTTTTTTTGGTAAGGTTTTTATTTAGCCGATCTTTCGATCATTTTTGATCTTCTACAGGAGTAATAATAAGAACATATAAACTTATACGTGTTCGAAAGCTCGGCTAAATAGGAAAACCTTGCATGAAACCTTTCGCCACATGATCTGTTCCTTTGACAACATACTGCTCCATATCTCCAACACATGAAACTCTCATTTCCGTCAAGATCCCAATTGTCCTGAGAGCCAACAAACACCTCCAGGAGCACAACTCTCTCGACAGTTCTGACATCGCTGCACTGGGAAATTTTCCCGGGGATCCAGCAGCTTGACGAGTGACCTTCTGATGTTTGGCAGCTACTTGGGATTCAGGAAGTGGGAAGGCAAATGTTGACTGAGACGGGGAATTAGTCCCACGGCATGTTGTACCGGCCGGCGTGGTGAGGATCCTGCGGAGGATTTCTTGAGATCACTTTTAGTTTCAAAGATTCCATTTATGGCCGTTTATCCCTGCGACATTCCGAATCTACCAACTTTCACACACACACTCTGACGTCATGTTCCCAACCTCTTCACTCAGCATATGCTTGCGTTGGTCAGACTAGCTTTCTTTTGTGTCCAAGTCGCTTGTAAACTTTGACTTTATATGTTTTCAGTTCTTCATGTATAAAAAACGTTTGCAATATTTTTACATGCATTGCAAAAATTTACATTTATAATACATTTATCTATGATATTGATTTAGGTTGCCATTTTTTCAAATTTTTATTTTTACACTTCAACCGTTCTAATATTTGAAAGTCAATTTGCCTATTTGCATATTGGCGAAGTTATTGACGAGCCGACTAACCACCACTCCAACAACTGAGGTATGAAGTTGCTCATCCGTTACTGTAAATGTTGGCTCGATGACTCCATATTTCCCCGAGTTCTTCCTGAGCCTTGGAGACATCCACCTGATGTCTGGACTCTGCTGTGTTGGGGCAGTCGCCTCGGCTGTATGTACATCGTCTCTTTGTTTACAATGTTTCCCCCGCTTACTTAGATATATTTACATGTGTAGGATTCACGTTAGCGGATGCCAATATATTTGTTTTTAAACCTAAATCTACCATGTCTCCACATTTTGATTTGCATAACTAATTGAGTCCCAAAGATCTTTGGTATACATTTCAGAGGGAAGATAAACAAATTGTGGTCAGCTACCCCGACAATGGCCGGACACCTGGGCGAGCGTGTCACTGGGGGATCAGCAGACAAGTTAATCGGCGCTCAATAGACCGAGCTGCCCCATTGTCGAGCTGTTTAGCATCGACACCTCCTTGAAGGTAAACACTCAGCAGCCTTTCAGCCTTCCTATTTGGTGACTAATCCGTCAGCTATCAAAGGAAATACCATCCTGGCAGCTCTATCGATGGTGGAATGTCTTTGTTTGACATTCCGGGGTAAACATCGAGTGACCGACCCATCAAAACTCTTTTTAGGATTAGACCCCATTGTGGATTCACGCGTGGAAGTCAGCGATCCTGGATGCATTCCTTGCTGCAAATAAAATAAATATTTGATTTGATGGCAGGAAGAAATGGATTTTTGAAAAACTTTGCACAATGCAGGATGTTTGGGCAGGTAAAGAGAAGGTTCTTGAATGTACTCGTGCAAACATTCCTGCGATGGACGTATATCATCAAGTTTGAGAATGTACAACTTGGTTACTGATGGGACATTGTATAGATGCAGCTCGGGCATTGCTGTTCTGCACGAGAGTTCCAAGTGCTAAGTACAGACAAATTAGACTACGCCATAGCAGCCTCATAGAAGCCTTGCTTGTCTCTAGCCCGCAGCATCCTGGACACAGGAATACACAGTTCCAATCCCCCATATGGCTGAATATAGGTCGCAAATTGGAGGTTTCACAGAACAGCGACATCTCACCCTGGCATCTAGGACCATCTAGCTGACGGCCAGGTTGTAGATGGCGTTTCCTGAGATGAGCAGAGAACAGATCGGCCGGTGGTAGTGCGATGTTGGGGCAAGTTGAACCTCTCTGTTCCAGCTCAGCTCCTACACACGTCGACATCATCAGAAAGACGCACCAAGCCGGAGTTCCAGCCACTGGTTGGGACAACATGTGCAGACTTCCCCGGGAAACTTACAACGGACATAAATTACTTGAGGAAATCTTGATTCGAGGGAGATTGTGTATTACATCGTGTGTCCATCACAGGAGGTTGGAGAGAGGGTTTCTAAGATGTGTCTCAAATATCATCAAACTGCCGCTAGAAATATTTTTTACGCTGATGAACCATGCCTTCCCTACTCCTCTAGTCACCCCATGTGCCAGGACAAGGTGTCTCGAATGTAAAACATGTAAAATCTGAGCGGAATATATATTTTAAAGTAGAAAATTAGGAAATACAAACCTTCAAATGACACAGAAATTTATTTAATGCAAAATCAAATTACAATTTACAAAATACAAGAGAAGTAATGAGGGAAAGTTTACAGTTAATCTGTTAATGAAATAATAAATACTTTGTGTGTTTGTGCTACAATATATAAATAATATATTTATATTTATAATATATTGAATCATATTCATTACTGATGTTATCAATGATTATATATCTATTTATTTAATCAAAAAGTGTTTATTATTATAACAACTGAAATAACTCCGCCTTTGCCGGTCCCAAGCCCGGATGAAAAAGGAGGAGGGGTGCAGTAACAAGCTTGCTAAAAAACCTGGGCTCAGCTGGCCCGGCTGATAGTACCCTGTAAGGACTCCAGGGATACAGGATGAGCAGCGTTTGTACTCCATGTTAGGAGCAGCTGCACATGGCATCTGTTCCTCATGTCAGAGGCGGCCATTTATTTTGGATCTAAGTCGACCTGCCACTGAGTAGTGCTCCCAGTCTTAATGACAAAGGCAGACGCATTCTACTTCACCCAGTGTGGAGATAAGAAAGAAGAAGAAGAAGACAATTGAAATGGTTGCTCTAGTGTGGCCACACTTTGTCAGCCCCACAACTTCCTGAAGAATTATATTGAAATATTATAAACTCAAAAGGAACTTCTTCTATAGAATATGTTTATTTCGCTAGCTTTCAAACGACATTGTTAGTTACAAATTTGTATATATCTTGGCTCTCAATGTACGTCTATATAATTGCACACATCTCACCTTGTCTTCACGCCCGTTGAAGAACAATGTCGTTCGAAAGCTAGCAAAATAAACATGTTCTATAGAAGAAGCTGAGTTTATAATCTATCAATATAGTTATGGTAATGTTGATGTCTACATCCTGAAGACTTCAATAGGTTTGAACAAAATCTTGATGGAACATCCTGTGACATTGAGACCCTAGCGAAGACCATTGTGTCAGCCCCATAACTTCCTGAAGACTTCACCAAAAAACTTTCATAAAAATGTTCACGCCGAGCTGACAACGTATGGCCAGGAAGAAATCCATGTTTTAGACATCTTGACAACGTTTGATGGCGTTCTGCCAATATTGGTTTGAAATAAACATGTTGATTCAACATAAGTATTTTCAAGAAAAATGCATCTCCTGATTGTGCAACCAAAAGTTGCTGATGGCTTGCGCCATCTATCGGAATAAATATCAACTATTCGTTGATTTATAATTATTCCAGAATTGACCAAATACCCATTCTTGGTCAGAAAATTTCACAATCAGGAGATGCCTTTTTCTTGATTTATCCACCTCATCCACATTTGTACTATATTTCCACACACACACACACATAAGTATATTTTTATTCCTATCTTCCCAATGGATTGGCCAACTTCCAGCAAGATACGTCGCCATACTTTGAATAAATGCCAAGATTAAATTTCACTTTCATTGATTTGTCTGAAGATGGTAACAACGCTGTTACCGAAACGTCACACACTATTTATTTGTATTTGGTCTTATTACCTTGTGTTTCACTTTCATTGGTTATAACACCATCCAATCTCTCCGTTCCTGTCGTCGTAATCAAATATATCTTTTGGTCTACTGATGCACAGAGCCATCTATCCACTATCTCCATCAATACACGGGAAGTATTCCTCCACATTCCTATGGGAACTATGGAACACTTTAGAATATTACATAGATATTAACATATTTACATCCCCGAACATAGCTCTACAGACTTTATGTACAGCCTGCACCACGCTGACGAGGGCCAACAGCCCGAAACGCGTTCGTGGTTGGCTTTTCGTCGAATTCTCGTGTTTTGTTCAATTGAAACAGAGTACCTGTGCATTGAGGAGCAAGAAGGACCTATCCTTACTATTGGATGATCATTCTTAGTTAAAAGTGATTATATATATTGGTAAATATTAGTAAAATTGGTGAATATGGGTAAAATAAATGATATTTTGATCCAATATATATTTAAAAAAAAAAACATATATTTTATTTCATTCATTGACTGTTCTACAATTTTTGACCATAGATTTAGAAGATACCACTTTAAATATTGTTGTAAATATGTATAGTTAACCTACCTATTTTTTAATTCACGATTATATAATTCATTTTATAAATTCTATATTACTGTGATAAATAATTTTATGTATAATTTCCTTCAAGTAATTCAAAATAAAAACTACTTGATAAGTAAATAATTATCTTTACTATTTTCACGACTGCACCTTCAATTCTCTATCTTTTTCAACAACAAAACAAAAATAATCATAACATATATATGTATGTATATATGGGAATTTTGGGAAAATTCAACGCGAATTTTTGTTTTGACAATTAAGGCGGTTTTAAGCTGTCCTTATTCAGATGAGAAAATATTGGTGGCTCATCAGAGGTGAACCCTCCCAGGAGTGTCGCCAGTTTAATCCACCCGACTGCTTCAATATTGTACTTGGCTGTTCCACCCACCACTTTGGTTCATTGTTTATCCGTGCAGTATATTGGGGCAGTTTGTGACAATGGAAACATTTGCACCAATAGTTTGGTAACACAGAACGTGTGTCCAGTAGTTGATTGCTGCTCTTGCTCTGAAATGGTAGTAGGCTGTTTACCTTATACTCATGGACAAGACTTAAGTAAGCGGAAAGTCTTTGATATCGCCGGTCGTCTGTTTTTTTTTTTTTTTAGGAGACCGAGGCAATTTTGTTCACACTTGGTTATCACGTGTGTCTTCAATAAAGGTCACTGTAATATCTTTCAGAGTTATTGTCTCAATCCCGATATACATGCTGAAACTTCCTTAAGTTTTGTCCATGAGTGTATATTGGTTATCACGTGTGTCTTCAATAAAGGTCACTGTAATATCTTTCAGAGTTATTGTCTCAATCCCGATATACATGCTGAAACTTCCTTAAGTTTTGTCCATGAGTGTATATTGGTTATCACGTGTGTCTTCAATAAAGGTCACTGTAATATCTTTCAGAGTTATTGTCTCAATCCCGATATACATGCTGAAACTTCCTTAAGTTTTGTCCGTGAGTGCATATTGGTTATCTCGTGTGTCTTCAATAAAGGTCACTGTAATATCTTTCAAAGTTACTTTATGAATCCTGATATACCACATGCTGCAACTTCCTTGTTTTGTCCGTGAGTGTGTGTAGATGCTACTTTGGAAGAATTTCGACAAAGATGCCGGGGTATTCAGAACCAACACACATTCTTTGACAGCGAGGTGATCTTTATTTGTATACCGATCTTTGTTATTACACCGCTGGGTGTGACGCTATGCAAATCTGCTGTCACCAAAGCTGTCCAGCAATGACCGCAGCCTTGCAGAAAATCGATATAGACCCAGAGCAGCAGCTTTACACACCCAAGATAGAGGACATTGCTGTGATAGAGATGTATGGAGACATCTGAGACTCTTCATTGGACACGACAACAACAACAGAAAATTGACATGAACCCAGAGCAGCAGCTTTACACACCCAAGATAGAGAACATTGCTGTGATAGAGATGTATGGAGACATCTGAGGCTATTCATTAGACACGACAACAACAACAGAAAATTGACATGGACCCAGAACAGCAGCTTTACACACCCAAGATAGAGAACATTGCTGTGATAGAGATGTATGGAGACATCTGAGGTTCTTCATTGGACACGACAACAACAACAGAAAATTGACATGGACCCAGAACTTTACACACCCAAGATAGAGGACATTGCTGTGATAGAGATGTATGGAGACATCATTGGACACCACGACAACAACAGCCAAAGCTGTAGGACGTGAGACAATATGGAAATGTCGGTGAGGTCAGATGTCAGACGCAGACTGATGGATGGAGCATTAAGTCAACTGGGGTCAGCTCGGCATAAATTCTCGATGGTCTTGGATCATTCCATTAGGAAGGAAGGAATTAATGACTTTGTGATATATCGTCACAGAATTGTAGATACTCTGTGGGGTTAGCTTGTAGATTATCACTTGTAAAATGTCATCACGTTTTAGCATTCTATAGATTTTGTTAATAATCCATATTTCCAAAAAAATTGTTGTTTTTTTCTCCAAATCCATATTCTTATTTTCCATAGGATTATTCAAATAATAATCTGTATATATTTACCATGTGTATATAATATTTCTCCATTTTTAACCCTTTGTATATTTCCCACTTTCATGGGTTTCTCCGTCTTGTAACCCCAAGGAGAATCCTCTGTAAGACCTGTGTGTCTTAATAAAGATTTGTGTGTGTGTGTGTGTGTGTGTGTGATTTTGTCAATAAATTATTTTAAACCTAAACTTTGGTCTTCTGTGCCGTGTGACAATATTCTGTGTCAACCAACGTAACCATTTATAACGACGCGCCATATAATGACATCATTACAGCGCGGATGTTTATTTCACACTTAAAACAAACTGTCCTTACTGTGATGAAATATATTGGGGAGGCTTGGCTCATCAGTGGTGAACCCTCCCAGCGGTTTCCAATTAAATCTACCAGACCACTTCTTAGAGCTCTAATACTGTATTGGATCATTCTGCTTTTATTTGCTACACTGACAGGTGGAATCTCAGAAATGGTGTTCACGTAAACTAGGGGAAAAGTTTTTAGGAAAGTTGCATATTTGCATCGAACAATGTTCTTCTACCAACAATAAGTACAGTCAGGTATAAATTAATTATAAGACAATGGCACGCCATATACATGTAAGAATTGAAAGTTTTGAATGTTCCAGAGCTCGACAAAGATGTCAGTTTCAACCGCTTCTGCCAAGTAGCTGCTGTTTGCTCAGGTCTCTCTGTCGAGTCCATATTCCAGCAACGGCCGAGTCCATATTCCACCAACGGCCGAGTCCATATTCCAGCAACTGCCGAGTCCATATTCCAGAAACGGCCGAGTCCATATTCCAGCAACGGCCGAGTCCATATTCCAGCAACTGCCGAGTCCATATTCCAGCAACGACCGAGTCCATATTCCAGCAACGGCCGAGTCCATATTCCAGCAACGGCCGAGTCCATATTCCACCAACGGCCGAGTCCATATTCCAGCAACAGCCGAGTCCATATTCCAGCAACTGCCGAGTCCATATTCCAGCAACGACCGAGTCCATATTCCAGCAACGGCCGAGTCCATATTCCAGCAACGGCCGAGTCCATATTCCACCAACGGCCGAGTCCATATTCCAGCAACTGCCGAGTCCATATTCCAGCAACGGCCGAGTCCATATTCCAGCAACGGCCGAGTCCATATTCCAGCAACGGCCGAGTCCATATTCCAGCAACGGCCGAGTCCATATTCCAGCAACTGCCGAGTCCATATTCCAGAAACGGCCGAGTCCATATTCCAGCAACGGCCGAGTCCATATTCCAGCAACTGCCGAGTCCATATTCCAGAAACGGCCGAGTCCATATTCCAGAAACGGCCGAGTCCATATTCCAGCAACGGCCGAGTCCATATTCCAGCAACGGCCGAGTCCATATTCCAGCAACGGCCGAGTCCATATTCCAGCAACTGCCGAGTCCATATTCCAGCAACGGCCGAGTCCATATTCCAGCAACGGCCGAGTCCATATTCCAGCAACGGCCGAGTCCATATTCCAGCAACTGCCGAGTCCATATTCCAGCAACGGCCGAGTCCATATTCCAGCAACTGCCGAGTCCATATTCCAGCAGCTGCCGAGTCCATATTCCAGCAACGACCGAGTTCATATTCCAGCAACGACCGAGTTCATATTCCAGCAACGACCGAGTCCATATTCCAGCAACGACCGAGTTCATATTCCAGCAACGGCCGAGTCCATATTCCAGCAACGACCGAGTCCATATTCCAGCAACGGCCGAGTCCATATTCCAGCAACGACCGAGTCCATATTTCAGCAACGACCGAGTCCATATTCCAGCAACGACCGAGTCCATATTCCAGCAACGACCGAGTTCATATTCCAGCAACGGCCGAGTCCATATTCCAGCAACGGCCGAGTCCATATTCCAGCAACGACCGAGTCCATATTCCAGCAACGGCCGAGTCCATATTCCAGCAACGGCCGAGTCCATATTCCAGCAACGGCCGAGTCCATATTCCAGCAACGACTGAGTCCATATTCCAGCAACAGCCGAGTCCATATTCCAGCAACGGCCGAGTCCATATTCCAGCAACGGCCGAGTCCATATTCCAGCAACGACTGAGTCCATATTCCAGCAACTGCCGAGTCCATATTCCAGCAACGGCCGAGTCCATATTCCAGCAACGGCCGAGTCCATATTCCAGCAACGGCCGAGTCCATATTCCAGCAACGGCCGAGTCCATATTCCAGCAACGGCCGAGTCCATATTCCAGCAACGACTGAGTCCATATTCCAGCAACAGCCGAGTCCATATTCCAGCAACGGCCGAGTCCATATTCCAGCAACGGCCGAGTCCACCTTGAAGAGAATTCCACCAAGATCCAAGGACAAAGGAGACATTCAGCCCGGCCATATTTATATTGTATTCCGCCCCTGACAATATTTTAATTCCTTCCATCCTCTCCATCCTCTCGAGTGTTCATTCAGGGGCCGTCACCAAATCTCTGTTTGGGCTGTTCCAGGGGCAGATGTGGCCCTGTGGGGAAGAGGAGCGCTTTGTGATTCTCGAGTGGGCACTGTGACGAAGGGACTCAAGGGCTCTCACAGCCCCTCCCGCTTTTTTACTTTTGTGTTTGGACGGCCCCTGTAGCCAATGGTAGGCCACGAGCTGACAATAGGTTTGAGCCCTAAATTTGCACCAAAGGATTTGGTGGAAGCTTTGTCGCGCTGAAGTGTTCGACCCATGACGGGTTGTTTACACCCGGGTAATCTGCTTACCACAACATCGTCTGCTTGGATTTGTGGCATTCCTGGGAGGGATTAACGCGCACTTTCCCGGATTTACAAACTTCGGTTTTATTCTAACGGCGTTCAAATTTCCTACGTGTGTCTGAGGCATACATATCCCTAGTCAATTCAACAGCTAATATGCAATTAGGAAGCATACGATAACAATAATTTTCAACGAAGAACAAACTCCAGGTTTATCAAACTAAAGATACCCGGTTGCTAGCCCATTGTTGCTTACATTGTTGGAAAAATTACAATCTTTCGAACATGGCGTCCTCCTACAGTGTGTAGATGTATTGCAACGCTATATTAATTACATTCTGAAGAAGAGCGTCATGTCGAAAGCTTTTCCAACAATAAAAAAATAGCGATTGTCTTCGATAATTATTTTCATTTAGGTTTTCGAGAATTTTGGAGTCTCTGCCTTATAAACAAAAAAGAAAGAAAGGAGAGAGAAATAAGAATTTATAAAAGTATTTATTTCCCTTGTTTTCATGGTTTGAAGTTAAAATAAGACAAATAATTGTTATGAATTGTCTATGAATTGTCAATAGTCCACACAACATTTGAAGACTGTTTCTCCAACGTATGAATTGAAGTCTCAATAAAAGTCTCAATAATAAAATGACACTCATGGACAAAACTTCAGGAAGTCTTTGACATAGGTGTTAGTGTGTGTTGAATTAAGAAAGAAATAATATCTTCTGATCCTGTAAATAAAAGTTCCCCTTTGCATATTTCCCACTTTCATGGGTTTCTCCGTCTTGTAACCCCAAGGAGAATCCTCTGTAAGACCTGTGTGTCTTAATAAAGTTTTTGTGTGTGTGTGTGTGTAACTAAAAGTTGCTGTTGGATTGCGCCATCTGTCGGAATAAATATCAAATTCTCGCTGATTTTTAAAACTTAATACAGAATATTGGCCACAAATACCTTTTCTTGATAAATCAATACAACCACGTACATGTTTCAGGCTGTTGGCTCTCGTCAGCGTGGTGCAGGCTTTTCTATATGGTTGTTAAAAGTCGTAACATACAATATGTAAATATCCTTTTTTGAGTGTATAACCTGGAATGTAAATTTCTTTTAAATTAATTATTATTATGTAAATATATATTTTGAATGTTTGACTGGACATGTAGATTTTCTAATTGAATGTATAAATTCTTATTATGTAAATTCCTTGAATGTATATAACTAAGCCGTGTTGTCAAAATAAAGAGTTTCTAAGTAGAAGAGTTTCTTAGAGTTTTTCTTAGAGAGTTTCTGAGGAGAGCGAGATCTTCTGCGCGTGTAGCCGCTGGTTTCTGTTATTTTCCTTCCTGGCTTGATCACCCAGGGCAGTCCAAACTAATATCAAGACTTCAGGTAGAGGTCTTACTTGTTGGGAAAAGGTTCTTCAATCTTAACCTCGCGTAATCTCAACATTTAATGGCGTCCCCGGGTGGGCTGCGTGGGCTAGTCAACATTAAATGTTGAGATTACGCGAGGTTAAGATTGAAGAACCTTTTCCCAACAAGTAAGACCTCTACCTGAAGTCTTGATATTAGTTTGGACTGCCCTGGGTGATCAAGCCAGGAAGGAAAATAACAGAAACCAGCGGCTACACGCGCAGAAGATCTCGCTCTCCTCAGAAACTCTCTAAGAAAAAACTCTAAGAAACTCTTCTACTTAGAAACTCTTTATTTTGACAACACGGCTTAGTTATATACATTCAAGGAATTTACATAATAAGAATTTATACATTCAATTAGAAAATCTACATGTCCAGTCAAACATTCAAAATATATATTTACATAATAATAATTAATTTAAAAGAAATTTACATTCCAGGTTATACACTCAAAAAAGGATATTTACATATTGTATGTTACGACTTTTAACATACCCCCACCTTTCTTTTTTGTAAAAAGAAAAAATCCGGCATACTGCGGCACCCTCTCCATACACACTACCGGAGGTTGCCTCTTAAGCGTCCATCTTCTTCCTCCAAAGAAATCGGAGGTAGTCCCAATCATTTTCCTTGATGGCCATCACCTGGAAATATCTCCCCATGTCGGCCAAAACTCCGTACTTATTTTTCCGAAGTTTTATCCCTATTTCCGGGATTCTCCTCAGTAGAATGGGTCTCCTCTTCAAATACCGTCTTAAGGCGATTGCGCCGTGTTCTCGACAGGAAGCGTCGCCAAATACTGGCCGCATAGGCGTAGCCCTGGACCCATTCCTAAACAAAAGGTGACGAGGCCAATAGTATCCTTCCACCTTTGATTCAGTACCTTGTTCTGCATCTAGGTTTTCTTCCACCTTTAAATCAGTACCCTGTTCTGCATCTAGCTTTTCTTCCACTTTTGGATCAGTACCCTGTTCTGCATCTAGCTTTTCCCCCACCGTCGAATCAGTACCTTGTTCTGCATCTATATTTTTCGCTTCATTTCTATCATGATCTGTTCCCTTGTTGTATTTATCGTCCTTACTCTTAGCAAAATCAGATTTATTTATGGTTTTCAAATCTTGGGATTCTGTTTCTTTATAATTATCCTTTATTTTAAATTCCGCATCTCTCGTTGGTCCTACTTTCACCAATTTCCTCGATGCTGGAACTCTGACAACTCCTTCCTCATTTTCCTCATTATCATCAATCGATTCAGTTTCATCTGAAATCTTTACTTGGTCAGCGCCTTCAGCTACCGCTCTAGAATTGTTTACCGGTTCATAACCTTTAATTGCCGTCTCAGAATCCTTCACTCCATCGCCCTTAGGCTTCGCTTCAGAATCTTCCCTATCCTTTAAATTTGCATCTTCATATTTTTCATTGGCATTATTTCTACCAAATTGCCCCCACCTTGAGAGCCAATCCCCTGGGTTGCCCTTAAGTTTTTGTAGATCTCCCCTATTCTTTATCTTAGATTCCGTATCTCCAGTTGGTCTTGCTTCAGAATCATTTACTCCGTCGCCCTTAGGCTCATCTTCAAAATCCTTTACTCCGTCGCCCTTAGGCTCATCTTCAGAATCCTTTACTTCGTCCTTAGGATTCGCTTCAGATTCCTTTACTCCGTCGCCCTTAGGCTCATCTTCAAAATCCTTTTTTCCGTCGCCTTCATCTCCTGCTTTTTGACCTTCAGATTCTTTTACTTGATCTCCTTTATCTCCGTCTTTAGAATTCACTTCAGATTCCTTTACGCCTTCGCCCTTAGGCTTCGCTTCAGAATCTTCCCTATCCTTTAAATTTGCATCTTCATATTTTTCATTGGCATTATTTCTACCAAATTGCCCCCACCTTGAGAGCCAATCCCCTGGGTTGCCCTTAAGTTTTTGTAGATCTCCCCTATTCTTTATCTTAGATTCCGTATCTCCAGTTGGTCTTGCTTCAGAATCATTTACTCCGTCGCCCTTAGGCTCATCTTCAAAATCCTTTACTCCGTCGCCCTTAGGCTCATCTTCAGAATCCTTTACTTCGTCCTTAGGATTCGCTTCAGATTCCTTTACTCCGTCGCCCTTAGGCTCATCTTCAAAATCCTTTTTTCCGTCGCCTTCATCTCCTGCTTTTTGACCTTCAGATTCTTTTACTTGATCTCCTTTATCTCCGTCTTTAGAATTCACTTCAGATTCCTTTACGCCTTCGCCCTTAGGCTTCGCTTCAGAATCATTTACTCCGTCGCCCTTAAGATTAGCTTTATCAGGTTTTGCTTTCGCTTCATTTGCTTTGTTTTTAGCCTCAGCTTCCCTCACACCTACATAGCTATCAACTGCAGTTTCAGAATCCTTCACTTTATTGCATTTAACTGCCACATTCAATTCCTTTTCTTTAATAGCACTCATAGCACCCTTTTTGCCCTCATATTCAATATCTATTATAGAGGGAGCTGAACAAGCTTCCTTTAGCATTCTAGCTTTAGCTTGAGCAGGCTTCACCTCCGTAGCTCTAGCAGGTTTTACAGAATCCTCTTTTTCCACGCCTTCAATTTCATTTTTCATGGACTCTTCCGGGCTTTTCGATAGAGACGTAGAAGTAGTCTGAAGTTTGATAACTTTCTGATTATTGGTTTCTGAATTCGGAGAGGCACTAGACGCCCCTGGTGGAATTTGAGAAGTCTTGGCCTGAGCATCCCTATCCTGCTCACGCATTTCGCGAATTCTGGCCTTTAAATAATATCTCTCCATGATGTAGACTTCACACTCCTCAAATTCTTTATCAATTTCATCGTCAGTCGCCTCAGCTTTGGCTAATAAAATTTCCTGGTATTGTTCGTTCAATACCACCAGATCCAAATAGAGAGCTTCCAATCTATCAAATTTGGCATATATGCCACTTTTGTCAATAAGAGGACTCCTTAACTCTGTATTCATATCATTTACCACTTTGGTAAAAACGCCTCTTATCGCCTCTCTACGCCTTCTGCTAACATCCTCCATCTCTCCTTGTAGTTATCCTTTCGCCTTGTAGGTATCCTTTTTACCTTGTAGGTAGCCTTTCACCTTGTAGGGATCCTCAACTTCTTTGCCTTTGAGCTTCTTTAAACCTTGAGCTTCACTGAGCTCTTTTTAACCTTTAACAAAGGGCCTTTTGAGCTCCTTTAAACCTTGAGCTTCACTGAGCTCTTTTTCAACCTTTAACAAAGGGCCTCTTGAGCTCCTTTCAACCTTGAGCTTCACTGAGCTCTTTTTAACCTTTAACAAAGGGCCTTTTGAGCTCCTTTAAACCTTGAGCTTCACTGAGCTCTTTTTCAACCTTTAACAAAGGGCCTCTTGAGCTCCTTTCAACCTTGAGCTTCACTGAGCTCTTTTTAACCTTTAACAAAGGGCTTCTCGAGCTCCTTTAAACCTTGAGCTTCACTGAGCTCTTTTTAACCTTTAACAAAGGGCTTCTTTTGAGCTCCTTTAAACCTTGAGCTTCACTGAGCTCCTTTTCAACCTTTAACAAAGGGCTTCTCGAGCTCCTTTAAACCTTGAGCTTCACTGAGCTCTTTTTAACCTTTAACAAAGGGCTTCTCGAGCTCCTTTAAACCTTTAACAAAAGGGCTTCTCGAGCTCCTTTAAACCTTGAGCTTCACTGAGCTCTTTTTAACCTTTAACAAAGGGCTTCTCGAGCTCCTTTAAACCTTTAACAAATGGGCTTCTCGAGCTCCTTTAAACCTTGAGCTTCACTGAGCTCTTTTTAACCTTTAACAAAGGGCTTCTTTTGAGCTCCTTTAAACCCTGAGCTTCACTGAGCTCTTTTTCAACCTTTAACAAAGGGCCTCTTGAGCTCCTTTCAACCTTGAGCTTCACTGAGCTCTTTTTAACCTTTAACAAAGGGCTTCTCGAGCTCCTTTAAACCTTTAACAAAGGGCTTCTCGAGCTCCTTTAAACCTTGAGCTTCACTGAGCTCTTTTTAACCTTTAACAAAGGGCCTCTCGAGCTCCTTTTCTCTTGAGCTTCTTGAGCTTCTGGTCCCCCGAGCTTCCTGAGCTTCTTTAGCTTCTTGTACTCTGAGCCTCTTTAGCTTCTTGTACCCTGAGCCTCCTTAGCTTCTTGTACCTTGAGCTTCTCTAGCTTCTTGTACCCTGAGCTTCCCTAGCTTCCTGTACCTTGGGCTTCCTTAGCTTTCTTGTACCTTGAGCTTCCTTAGCTTCCTTGTACCCTTGAGCCTCCTTAGCTTTCTTGTACCTTGAGCTTCCTTAGCTTTCTTGTACCTTGAGCTTCCCTAGCTTTCTTGTACCTTGAGCTTCCTTAGCTTTCTTGTACCTTGAGCTTCCTTTGAGCTGCTGTTGCTCGGGAGACAGCGCCTACAGGTCTTCCCGCCTTCTCTACTTGACTAGCCCACGCAGCCCACCCGGGGACGCCATTAAATGTTGAGATTACGCGAGGTTAAGATTGAAGAACCTTTTCCCAACAAGTAAGACCTCTACCTGAAGTCTTGATATTAGTTTGGACTGCCTTGGGTGATCAAGCCAGGAAGGAAAATAACAGAAACCAGCGGCTACACGCGCAGAAGATCTCGCTCTCCTCAGAAACTCTCTAAGAAAAACTCTAAGAAACTCTTCTACTTAGAAACTCTTTATTTCCACAACACGGCTCAGTTATATACAAAAGAAAATTTACATAATAACAATTCATTCAAAATATATTTGACATAATAATAATTAATTTAAAAGAAATTTACATTCCAGGTTATACACTCAAAAGAGATATTTACATAGTCTATGCCACGACTTTTAACAATGGTTAATATTATTTATGAAAAACCTGAAATATGCATAAATACACATATATATATATATATATATAACTAGCCGAATGACCCGGGCAACGCCCGTGTTTTACCCAATTGAATGTTTTGATTCAAATACTATTTGTTACAATTATAAATTGTGGTCATGTGGCCTAGTGGTCATGGCATCTGCCCGGTAAGCGGAAGGTCGTGGGTTCGATTCCCATCCCTTGACACTTTTTTTTATTTTATCCATTCTGACCAAAATCTATCCGTGAACTTCACACAATGAACTTCACACAGACAGAATAAGGCAATTATATAAGTAGATTAGGAAACTATTATAGACGCGTATGATTCTTTTAAAAATAAAACAATTTCTACTGCCCTTACTGCAATGGAAAAATTAATAGGAGTGCCTGGCTCATCAGTGGTGAACCCTCCCAGCGGTTTCGCCAGTTTAATATACACATATATATAATTAATAGAAATAAATTTACACCAATTCTGAGGTAAAACAAGAAAAACATTAAGTTGTTAATCACACCCTTTTATATAAGAAATTTGTTGTAGGGTTCTTTTAAATCTACTGCCCTTACTGTAATGATAAATTAAATGGGAGGGCCTGGCTCATCAGTGGTGAACCCTCCCATGGTTCTCTCTACATCCATTCGGTGTGGAACTGAGGAGTGAATACCTTGTCTGGAGGAGGACTCTCTCAAGGTGGGGAAGCCTTCCTTGCTGAAGACATTTGTACACAACTATATATTAAGAAAAAGGCATCTCCTTATCGTGCAACTGAAAGTTGCTGATGGCTTGCGCCATCTATCGGAATAAATATCAACTATTCTCGTTGATTTTTAATTATTCCAGAATTGGCCAAATACCCATTCTTGATTAATCAAGAAAAACTAACCACGGACGCGTTTCGGGCTGTTGGCCCTCATCAGCGTGGTTTCAGTTGCACGATAAGGAGATGCCTTTTTCATAATTTATGCACCTTATCCCAGTACAATATCACATTTGTACTATTTGTACACAACTATATATATTTATTCCCCTACACTTTATATGCCCTTTTACTATTTTATTTTCCCACCTTTGTAAAATTTGATTAAAAGATTCAATGTTTAATTGTCACTTGTCTTTCTACATCTAGGATGTAGGGATTGTGAAATTTCTTCAAGTTTTTGCAGATTTATGTCCTGAAAGAAGCTATAGATACTCATTTGTAGATTTTGTAAAAACGTACATTCATTACTTAACTATATATAATTTATATTCATGTACAAAACTTAAGGAAGTGAAAGTATTTGATTTCGCCGGTCGTCAATTTTTTTTTTTTTTTTAAAGAAGACAGAGGTTGTTCACATTTAGTTATCTCGTGTGTCTTCAATAAAGGTAACTGTGATATCTTTGACGTAAGATAACCAAGGGGGGACAAAATTGCCTATGTCTCCTTAAAAAAAAAAAGACGAATGGCGACATCAAATTTGACTTCCCACTTCCTTAAGTTTTATCCATAAGTGTATTTACACATCCCCCCTACAGGAGGGTGATCTGTGCTACAATCCCTCAGGTCCTACTGTCCTGTAGCCACGTGCTGGGAGAGACAGTGAAGCCGTGTTTGGATTCAAGAGCTGTGTCGGCGACAGTGCGATGACAGTGTATTACGACAGTAGAGCTGGGTTAGGACAGGGGATCAGTGCGATGACAGTGTATTACGACAGTAGAGCTGGGCTAGGACAGGGGAACAGTGCGATGACAGTGTATTACGACAGTAGAGCTGAGCTAGGACAGGGGATCAGTGCGATGACAGTGTATTACGACAGTAGAGCTGGGACAGGGGATCAGTGCGATGACAGTGTATTACGACAGTAGAGCTAGGACAGGTGATCAGTGCGATGACAGTGGAACGAGGTTTAAGACAATGGGGCGATGTAAAGGCAGTGCGGCCGTGCGAGCTAATTGTCACGGCCACCGGGTGAAGTGCTCTGTCAACACCCGACCCCGGCCTAATCCCGCGCCGCCGTCTCGCCGCAACATCTGCGGGCATCGATCCTTGCAGCTGGGGCCTCTCCGCCCTGTGCCTTGGTTGGTGGACATAGGTTGGTGCCTTGGTTAGTACACTTAGGTTGGTGCCTTGTGTTGGTGCCTTGGTTGATGGACATAGATTGGTGCCTTGGTTGGTGGACATAGGTTGGTGCCTTGGTTAGTACACATAGATTGGTGCCTTGTGTTGGTGCCTTGGTTGGTGGACATAGGTTGGTGCCTTGGTTAGTACACATAGGTTGGTGCCTTGGTTAGTACACATAGGTTGGTGCCTTGTGTTGGTGCCTTGGTTGGTGGACATAGATTGGTGCCTTGGTTGGTGGACATAGATTGGTGCCTTGGTTGGTGGACATAGATTGGTGCTTTGTGTTGGTGTATAGAGATTGGTGCCTTGGTTGGTGGACATAGATTGGTGCTTTGTGTTGGTGTATAGAGATTGGTGCCTTGGTTGGTGGACATAGGTTGGTGCCTTGTGTTGGTGCCTTGGTTGGTTCCTTGTATTGGTGCCTTGAGTTGGTTTTTTGGTTGGTGCCTTATGTGCATCATTCAGTGCCTTGTGAACATAGGTTGGTGGCTTGTGGGTATAAGATGGTGTTTCTCAAAGGTATCCATTAGCGTCCTATGGGAATAACTCAGTTCCTCAATGACATCGCCGTGTGGCCCCAGTTGACGCCGTGTATCTGAGAGTTTTCTACTCTCTCTCTCTCTCTGTGACATCCGGGACATCGCTGGTTGGAAGCCACCAGCACACACTGGGGGAGTTTAATTAACCTGCGTTCTTTATATATTACATTTGATAATTATTATTTTAAATTGAAGAAAAATGTGAAATTTGTGAAAACTGCTAAAATAAAAACGATGTATAAACAACACAACAATTGACATTAACTCAGTCTAGCCATAAATTCTGTTGCAAACAATTTTATAAATTAAATGATCAAAAACTAATGGAATATAAATAATATTTTATTAGCCAATAGGACATAAATTTTAAATATATACAATCATTCAAAATGTCCTCCCTTTGACACAGGATCTCAAACGTTCGGGCCACTGATCTATGGCAGCACGTACCTTTTCTAAGGGTATTTCTTTTATTGCTCTCACCAATGCTGATTTCAATTGATACAAATTATGATATCTTTTATTGCACACCTTCTCCTCTAAATATTTCCACAAACTGTAATCAAGGGGGTTTAAATCAGGGCTTTCAGAGGGCCATTCATTGGCCTTTATGAACTCCGGAACATTCGTCTCCAACCATTGTTGTGTTGAATTAGCTTTGTGAGCAGGAGCTGAATCTTGTTGAAATATCCAATGTTCTCCATTAAACATTTTTGTATTCAGAGGCTTTATTATTTGTTCCAAAATATCTTCTTGATAGTTTTTATCCGTAGTTTTTACCCCTTTGGCACAGAAGTGGAGATCTGTTACACCTTGGTAGCTAACTCCCCACCAAACCATGACAGAAGAAGGATGGTGACTTTTTTCAAGTCTTCTGACTTTCAAAGAAGCTTCTAGAGAGCTACGAGCATATATCCTATCATTCTGACGATTAATCTTTTCCTCGACAGTGAAAAATTTCTCGTCTGTGAAAAGGATTCTCTCATGCCACCGACCATCATGCCGCGCCAACAACATTTTTGATCTAACCCTTCTAATATCTCTAAGAGCAGGGATTATCAAATGACCTGTGCGTCGTTTGAAAGCTCTCAGTCCAAGGTCTTCGTTGATTATCCTGGAAAAGAAATCTGAATTTTTTTCTAAACCCGTGTGCAAGAGATATTCAAATAACAACTACTGTATTTTGAATACTTCACGCGGTCAAATTAATTTTTTTATCACTGATTTGATTTCGTAACAATATTTATGGCTAGACTGAGTATTAAGGCCTCTGGTCTGACAGCGCCCGGAGTCTAGGAAAGAAAACCAAACACACAACCTTGATAAGATCAACAGCAGTGAACACAGCAGTCTCAGTAAACACAGCATTCTTGGTGGGAGACCTACCAACCACTGCGCCAGTCATCTCCCGTTTAAAACTCCATTTTAAACTTTTCTTCTCAACTGTAAAACTGGTATATGCTGAAACGACACCTTCTGGTCAGGTAACTGGATGTTGTTGATGGCTCACTGCCATCTATCGGCTAATATATCAACTTTCTGTTGGTTTTTATTGTTCAGAGTTGTCAATTCCTATATAAGATCTTCTTCTTCTTTCTTATCTCCACACTGGGTGAAGTAGAATGCCTTTGTCATCAAGACTGGGAGCACTACTCAGTGGCAGGCTGACTTAGCTCCAAAAGGAATGACCGCCTCTGACATAAGGAACAGACGCCATGTGCAGCCACTCCTAACATGGAGTACAAACACTGCTCATCCTGTATCCCTGGAGCCTTTACAGGGTACTATCAGCCGGGCCAGCTGAACCCAGGCTGTTTAGTGAGCTTGTTACTGCTCCCCCTCCTCCTTTTTTATCCGGGCTTGGGACCGGCATAGGAGGAGTTCCTATATAAGACGGTATAGGCCAACTCTGAAAACAGAAATTTGATATAAATCCGATAGATGGCAGGTGGCCATCAGCAACCTTCAGTGTCACGATGTCAGGAGGTGACTTTGCATAATTAAAGGGAGAGATGTCTCTAGGTGCATGGATAAAATTCTCACACAACTCTTTGTTGTATTCTGGGCTGAAGGCAGTCGTCACTTCACCATCTTAAACAACTGTTTGGTTAATTAGACCCATTCCATAACTCCTCCCGTAGGATGCTATGTCCCTGTACTGATGAGTGTCATAGCCCTAAACCAGCCCTATACAGGTTGTTGGCTTTTGTCTGAATTTGCCCAAACTGGTGTTGTTGCTTATTTTTATTATCGCTAGTACAGTTTTTTTTAATTCATGATAAAATTGTGAAAAAGTATTAATATTACAATTATATTCTCACAATGAGTATCTTTTTTATTTAAAAAAAACGCTAGCTTTCAAGTGTTAATCACTCTTCAACGGGCTTACTATAATATCGACTTTAATCCCACCAGAAATATTATAGTAAGCCCGTTGTAGATCGATTAACGCTTGAAAGCTAGCGTTTTTTAAATAAAAAAAGATACTCATTGTGAGAATATATTTGTATATACAGTTTTTTTACTGGAGTGATGAACAAGTGCGTCGTTCTGATATATATTTAAAGGGAGAGGTTCATCTTTTGGTGCATGAATATCATACTCCCGCATCTCTTCTCTGCGTTAAACTCTATTTACATATGTAGAACTGGGAGTACAAGTTGACAGAGCTCTCGTCGCCAATCAGTCAGAGAAAAGCTTCTAAACTTCACTTGTTACGTTGCAAGGCAGTGGGGACAGACAGCATCCCGACAGTGAGGACAGACAACATCCCGACAGTGAGGATAGACAACATCCCGACAGCGAGGACAGACAGCATCCCGACAGTGAGGACAGACAACATCCCGACAGTGAGGACAGACAGCATCCCGACAGTGAGGACAGACAACATCCCGGCAGTGAGGACAGACAACATCCCGACAGTAAGGACAGACAACATCCCGACAGTAAGGACAGACAACATCCCGACAGTGAGGACAGACAACATCCCGACAGTGAGAACAGACAACATCCCGACAGTGAGGACAGACAACATCCCGAGAGTGAGGACAGACAACATCCCGACAGTGAGGACAGACAACATCCCGACAGTGAGGACAGACAACATCCCGACAGTAAGGACAGACAACATCCCGACAGTGAGGACAGACAACATCCCGAGAGTGAGGACAGACAACATCCCGATAGTGAGGACAGACAACATCCCGAGAGTGAGGACAGACAACATCCCGATAGTGAGGACAGACAACATCCCGACAGTGAGGACAGACAACATCCCGACAGTGAGGACAGACAACATCCCGACAGTAAGGACAGACAACATCCCGACAGTAAGGACAGACAACATCCCGAGAGTGAGGACAGACAACATCCCGACAGTGAGGACAGGCAACATCCCGACAGTAAGGACAGACAACATCCCGACAGTAAGGACAGACAACATCCCGACAGTAAGGACAGACAACATCCCGACAGTAAGGACAGACAACATCCCGACAGTAAGGACAGACAACATCCCGACAGCGAGGACAGACAACATCCCGACAGTGAGGACAGACAACATCCCGACAGTGAGGACAGACAACATCCCGACAGTAAGGACAGACAACATCCCGACAGTGAGGACAGACAACATCCCGACAGTAAGGACAGACAACATCCCGACAGCGAGGACAGACAACATCCCGACAGCGAGGACAGACAACATCCCGACAGAAAGGACAGACAACATTCCGACAGTAAGGAAAGACAACATCCCGACAGTGAGGACAGACAACATCCCGACAGTGAGGACAGACAACATCCCGACAGTGGGGACAGACAACATCCCGACAGTAAGGACAGACAACATCCCGACAGTAAGGACAGACAACATCCCGACAGTAAGGACAGACAACATCCCGACAGTAAGGACAGACAACATCCCGAGAGTGAGGACAGACAACATCCCGACAGTGAGGACAGGCAACATCCCGACAGTAAGGACAGACAACATCCCGACAGTAAGGACAGACAACATCCCGACAGTAAGGACAGACAACATCCCGACAGTAAGGACAGACAACATCCCGACAGTAAGGACAGACAACATCCCGACAGTGAGGACAGACAACATCCCGACAGTGAGAACAGACAACATCCCGACAGTGAGGACAGACAACATCCCGAGAGTGAGGACAGACAACATCCCGACAGTGAGGACAGACAACATCCCGACAGTGAGGACAGACAACATCCCGACAGTAAGGACAGACAACATCCCGACAGTGAGGACAGACAACATCCCGAGAGTGAGGACAGACAACATCCCGATAGTGAGGACAGACAACATCCCGAGAGTGAGGACAGACAACATCCCGATAGTGAGGACAGACAACATCCCGACAGTGAGGACAGACAACATCCCGACAGTGAGGACAGACAACATCCCGACAGTGAGGACAGACAACATCCCGACAGTAAGGACAGACAACATCCCGAGAGTGAGGACAGACAACATCCCGACAGTGAGGACAGACAACATCCCGACAGTGAGGACAGACAACATCCCGACAGTAAGGACAGACAACATCCCGACAGTAAGGACAGACAACATCCCGACAGTAAGGACAGACAACATCCCGACAGCGAGGACAGACAACATCCCGACAGTGAGGACAGACAACATCCCGACAGTGAGGACAGACAACATCCCGACAGTGAGGACAGACAACATCCCGACAGTAAGGACAGACAACATCCCGACAGTGAGGACAGACAACATCCCGACAGTAAGGACAGACAACATCCCGACAGCGAGGACAGACAACATCCCGACAGCGAGGACAGACAACATCCCGACAGAAAGGACAGACAACATTCCGACAGTAAGGAAAGACAACATCCCGACAGTGAGGACAGACAACATCCCGACAGTGAGGACAGACAACATCCCGACAGTGGGGACAGACAACATCCCGACAGTAAGGACAGACAACATCCCGACAGTAAGGACAGACAACATCCCGACAGTAAGGACAGACAACATCCCGACAGTAAGGACAGACAACATCCCGACAGTAAGGACAGACAACATCCCGACAGTGAGGACAGACAACATCCGAGGAGCAGGCCGCTGTTGCCAACGGACCGGGGATCCTCGAGGGTCCTCGAGTCCGTCGCCATGGCAACCAGTGACTTTCCTTAATATAATTTCTGCGCCGTACAATAGGTGGGAGGGAGGGGGTCTAATTACCGGGCGCCATTGTTGGAGGGGGCAGGTTTTAATTAAAGCTCAGCCCCCCACTCCAAGACGCCGGCAAAAACTGAGAGCCACCGCAACACTTTGATCTCGGTCTCCATCGGAATCTTTCTTTCAGAGCTCCGATCACCGCGGAGTCTCCGCTGTGGATTGTACGGACTTCTGCTCCGAGCTCTCGTCGCTTGCTACACTTATATCGCAGTTTATGGAGTCTTTGTGCCGTTGATTCCACCGCGGCGTGGCGCTGAAGATTCCCCTCGAGGTTGTGTGCGACACAATGCTGCCACGACATGAGCCAGAATGTCCGCTGCTGTTTGTGCCCACGCAGCAGACAAACACATCGACGTATTCTCTCAGCACAGAGTCACAGCGATTGCTTTCTCACCCACCTGCTGTCTTGGTTGTCGATCTATGTTCTGATATTGTTATATTTAATTGTCTGCCAGTTTCTCCGACATATTTGGTTTTGCATTCGTTGCATTCTATGGAGTATATGGCATTCTTAATATTGGAAGGATAATAAATGGTATTGTTCTTTGTTATGGGATTTCTCAGTAACGAATTTAAATCAGGTGAGTTTATTTGTTATCATTAGTAAATTTGTTACTAATAAATCCCATAACAAAGAACAATACCATTGATTATTCTTCCAATATTAAGAATGCCATATACTCCATAGAATGTAACGAATGCAAAATCAAATACACAAATACCTCGCTTAGCGTCGTTTCGTTTTGCGTTTTTTTTCGAAGTGGCGTCGCTGCTTAATTTTTACTGATTTTCACTGTGCGTCGTTAGATTTTCGAAGTTGCGTTGTTTTGGATTCGAGTCTTTAATTTTTTTTTTTTGAAATTCTTTTCCTAAAATATGGCAACACCTTTGTTTTTGATTGCGCCTTCACATATTTTCACTTTGCGTCGTTTCAATTTGTGTCGTGTTTTTTTTGGAACGTAACCCGAC
>CP092873.1:1901320-1965352 GCA_030710605.1 Cordylochernes scorpioides
AAAAGAAGATCAAAATACTGAAAGAATATCTCGATGAGAACTTAATGACACTAAATGAGTCCAAGTCAAAGATTATGGTGTTCCGTAATGGAGGTAAGCCCTCAAATAAGGATAGATGGCTCTGGAATGATAAACCCATAACAATAACTTCAAGATATACATACTTGGGATTCCCTCTGACACCAACAATAATAACTACTCACCCAGCAAATTACTTTAAAGGAAAAGCACTTACAGCAATTAACGCCACACACCCAATATTAATAAAATCCCAACCAAAGTCAATAAATTTATCAATCAAACTCTTTGATACAATAGTGAGAGCTGTCCTGATGTATGCTGCTCCATTGTGGGCAACAGAGCATAAAGACTTACTGGACAGTATACAAGACATATTTATCCGTAGGTTCCTGAATCTGCCCAGATACACTCCAGGCTACATAATCAGATTAGAAACCGGTAGTATCTCTTTGAGTGTAACAGCTTTAAAATTAACCCTGAAGTATTGGCTGCGGGGGTGTTGAATATGAGCAGTGACAGATTGCCACGTATATCTTTTAATAGAACACGGGAACTGTCTAATGCTTCAGGCACACCCATCGGTTTCATTAAAAAGCTCACCAATCTGCTTAACAATAATGGATCCCCTGCACTTGTTTCCTGTGATGATCCTAAAACGCTGAGGAGCGCGAGAACAGGGCTCTTAAAAACAGCGGCAGACCAATCTATACAAAACGACCTTACAAGAAGCGATATTTTTATAGAAAGATGATCTGGCTTGTTTTCTGCTCGAATGAATGTTTTTCTGTTAGAATTTTGTTCCTGCATACAAAATAATGAACTGGTTTCACCCGAGGTCTCTTCTTTTTGGAATTTTTCCCGTTATAATTTTGTATCTGATAATCAAACATGATACAGCAATATCATTGGGTGTTGTTCGTAATTTTTGCACGAATCATAATTAAAACCTTCTAAAATTAAATTGGAAAGTCTATCACGCGAGTTTCGTGAGGCCAAAGTTCTTTCCCTGACATTCAGAATCCTGGCCGTATGTTCTTGTGGGGTTTCTGCCGCTCTCGAAGTACTGACCCTGTTTCTATTTTGCCGAAGCCTGTTCTCACGCTGTCCCACGGATTCCGCCGCTCTCGAAGTACTGGCCCTTTCTCGATTAATCCTAAGACGATGCTCACGTTGCACAGCAGTCTCAGCACTTCGCACATTTCTTTTTTTACTCACTTCTGGTAGGACTTTTCCAATAGGTTTGCGTTTCTTGGGAGGCATCTCAGATCTCTAAAAGCTAAACAAAAGAAAAGAGTATAAAACAGTAATAAAAATAGGCAAAGTAGAGAAAAAATATGTTATTTAAAAGCTAAACAAAAGTAAAGAGTATAAAGCAGCCAATGGGCGCGCGCCGCCGTCAGATCCCCACGCGTTCTAGAGGGCGCTGTTTGTGAGCTAAGTTGAATAATTTGAATATATAGTTTTAATAATTGATTTATATATTTTTTAAAATAGCCTATCGTCTTCCCCGAATTCTTTTACCTATGTATGGAAATTTTGGTTTGAATTAGTGAACTACTGCGAATTTGTATACCGGACATACAGACATACAAACATTCATTTATATATAGATATAGATTTTACACTTTAATAATAACATTTTCATTTTTTGTTCTGAAAATAGAGCACAATTTATATTTAAATCTTTAGGTGATAAAAAGGCATATAATGGAGTGAATAAAAAATAAATTATATTTTATAGATTTTTTATAAATTTAACTATATATGTATATAAATGTCATAATTTGTACATAACTGTATGCAAACCCGACCCAATATGTATGCAATGTATGTTTTAGAAGATTTAATAAAGAACAAGGCTTAACAAAATCTGGGAGAGAAGGCCTAGAAGAGGACAATCATTAGCAGGGTTTTATTATCCCAGAACTCATAAAAAAGTGAGCTCAAGAACCTAGCACTTCCTGGTCAGGTTAAAACAAGTCAAAAAGACAAAGAATTAGCAAAGACCAATCAGAAAGTAGCTCATTTAGCCTCGAGCCTATAGCGAACTTACACGTCACGAACGGTCAGCCAATGAAAAAGAAGAAGGGTTTTCTTCTTAAATCGAGAACACAGAATTGTCAGTTGGATCTTGGGTACCATCGAGTTAGCATCGAGTTAGCGGCTGGACAGCACAGAGTCCGGAGCTCGCCGCGGTAGAGACCACTTTGGAGTCATCCCCATCCTCTCAACCCTTCAGATAAGTCAATCCTATCACCATGTGAACAGTTATAGCCAATAGTCAACTTCGCTCAACCTCTCAACTCCTTCTCCCCTAGATTACTCGCCTTTTCCAACCCAATCAACCCTTTGTCCTCGTTATTTTCCCCTGTTGTGAACACCTTGCCACTCAGCATCAACGACTGCGCCAACACCTCAACAATTATCAATCACATCAAAACATTTTGCACCCGTGTTCCCACACCCTTTTAGTCGACAGGATATATGATGGAAAACAAACGAGATCGAACAGCGAAGGACAACGGCAAGAATCTAGTGGAGAGGAGAAAAGCGACACAACGCACCCTGACGGCGATTCTGGTTCAGATGACGGCGATCCTGCAAGGAGTAAACATGACGCAGCGAGGGAGGACGTATCGGACACCCAACGACGGGACAGCCGACGCCCGCGCCACCGCCGACACGTGGCCGAACGACCTGATGCCGCCCGCCGAGGAGTCACCACCCAACATGCCGTATCCCTACACCAGTATCCGGAAAAAACGCAAGTAGGTGGACTGTACCACCCCAACAAGCTCGACATTCGAATACAAGGGCAGTGCAAATGGCCCAAAATCACCACTCGAGTTCGAGGACAGTGCAAACGGTCCCAAGTCAACACGCTCAGCGGTCCACGCAGCCAACCCAAGCCGGAGACGCTCCAGCAGGGCCGACTTTTCGAGACTGAGGTAGGCTCTCCACCCTTTGACGTCAAAAAATTGACACTGGAACTGTTTTTGACCCCTGATCTACCATGCACCTTTTTAATTGACCCAGACACAAGTTCGAATATAGTGCCCTATCATGTGTACAAAATGTTAAAAATTCACCTTTCTAAGCTAAATTTAAAAGAACAATCTATAGAGCTACAGACTCTCAACGGTCTTGCCACAACCATAGGAAAAATTGCATTCCCACTAACCATAGGTAAAATATCCAGAAAAGATTATTTCCACGTGGTGGACACATCGCTGCCATTTGGAATTCTCACCGTAAATACTCTTTATCATTTCAAATTAGTAATAGATTTTAACAACGGCACTATTTTCCAACTTGGCGTCCCATTGTCCAACTCTACCTATCACTTTAACCATGTACCAAATGAATGCACGTACGGGCTATGCCAAAACATGTCCCAAAGGACTTGCACTACACCCAAATCTTTCACACATGGCAACCCTTGCATGCATCCATTGAACAAGGCACAATTATCTACATGTCACAAATCTAACCACGCACCACATAACTTTTTTACTAAAGCCAATTGCCATTACTATATGCCCTCAACTCACAAAGCCACAACGGCTTCAACTTACAACCACAATGCCCAAAACATGTCCATACAGCAGGACAGCTCGCACAACCCCCACATAGGGCTCATACGTGACCATACGTCGTCACGCAACAATCACGCAAGTGTATCTCGCAACAAACACGACATTCACAACAACAATACACAGACAACATCCATCCAACAGGACGGTTTTCACGCTAACAACACACGCGTCCATACGTCATCACACAACGGTAACACACACAACCAGCGCAACAAGCACGACACTCGCAACAAAAGACGACAACAACCAGCAAGCGCATGCACAACCGTTAATTACACAATCATCCCGTCTACACAAAACATGGGAAAATTCACGTCACCAAACAACCACACAATCGAAAAACATTGCGGTCTTTCCTAAGCGCTGTGAACGCTTATAAAAAGTTCATTCCAGACCACGCCCGCTTGCGGACGCCAGAAACATCCACCCATTACTCACAACTAGCAATAATCCACAAGCCAACGGTCTATGTGAACGCCTGAACGCCACCCTCACGGGAAAACTTAGGCTGTTACATTTAGAGAATCCTAAGATCGCATGGACCAAGCTGGTCATGTCATGTGGGTCTGGGATAACGAATGCCAGACAGCGTTCACTAGCCTGAAAGAAAGCCTTACCACACACCCCACATTACACCTTTACCAGGAAGGTCTACCATGCCAGGTGTACTGTAACGCCTCAACACTCGGCATTGCAGGCGTTCTTAAACAGGTCTACCCTGATGGGAAGACATACACAGTCCAGCATTTCAGCCGCTCTCTGCGTGCTCACGAGCGAAGTTATTCAAACTTGGAACTACAATGCCTAGCCATTGTGGAAAGTGTGGATAATTTCCGCGCCTGTCTAATGGGCAGAAAGTTTACAATACTTTCTGACCATCCCGCATTGCAGTGGTTGAAAGGGATCAAAGCCCCGTCAGGCAGATTGTTTCGGTGGAGATTAAGGCTGTCAAGATACGAATATGAGGTCCGTAGCATAAATGGAGTACAACAATATGAAACGGGCGTTGTAACTCGTATCCCATTTTGTGGCTTTTTAGATGCGCCACTCATAAAGAGCCATCAGTCTTCCCCATCGGGAAAATCTTGCGTGACTATCGATCACAATGGACTGCATACCGTCTCCCGAAAAGGTGTAACTAAGACTATAATCCCAAATGCACTCACAGCCAGACTTCTTAAGTCCGTCCACACCCGACACCACCATCCAAACATCTCAAAGATGACGAGACTCATCTCTTCACAATATTATTGGCAGAACATGACACAAGACATTGCAAAACAGGTAAAAACCTGTCCCACCTGCCAGTTAACAAAACGTCCATTGGGACCCACTTACGGAGAGTTAAGTCAACCGCCGGAAGCCAAAGAACCCTTTGACCTATTATCCCTAGACACCATAGCAGGATTTGCCAAATATGGCAACACCAAAATATACCTCCATTTTGTAGTCGACCATTTTTCGCGCTACGCGTGGACTTTTCCATCTAAATCCACCAGCATCACCACCTACCAACAGGTACTTAAGCGAGTATTACAGGATGGCTCTCCGAAACGCCTTCTTACGGATAGAGCCCCTGCATTCACTTCGCCAAAATTTAGTAGTTTCCTACTTAACAGAAACATCCACCCATTACTCACAACTATCAATAATCCACAAGCCAACGGTCTATGTGAACGCCTGAACGCCACCCTCACGGGAAAACTTAGGCTGTTACATTTAGAGAATCCTAAGATCGCATGGACCAAGCTGGTCAAAAGAGTTACAGTCATATATAACAACACACCACACTCTACCACAGGTTTTCCACCCATCTACCTAATGTTTGGCATCCTACCCCCAGAACTCTCTGACCATAGCACACCTTACCCAGATATCGACAGAGCTAGGAAGATTGCACACACACGAACACAAAACAAACACCTTCAAGACAAAAACATTTATGATCAATGACACAAACAACCACATTTCGAAATAGGTGATCTAGTGTTAGTTAAATTATATCACCATCCCAATACAGGGAAACTCGCTCCATATTTCACAGGACCCCATACAATATTAGAAATTATCTCACCAAATGTGGTCCGTATAGATAGACCCAATCAACCTCTCCAAAGAGACACTGATACGATCCACGTCAACAAGCTTAAGCTATATACAGAAAAAGTCCGCTATATATCACCGCCCGCCATTAGAATACATCATATAAGACACAAGCCCGATTACACGTTCCCGTTTAAACACTTCACACCCGAATTATTTCCAGCAGAACCGGTGAGATGCAAACCAACAAACAGCGAACCTTTCAAGCATTTAGATCCCACCATTTTTTCAAAAGAACGATTTACGCCATTCTCCCCCGATAATAAGAACTGCGAACCTGACAATCATTTAAATCCTACTATGTTGTCCAAAAAACGATTCACGCCATTCTCCAACGATAATAAGAAGTGCGACATTGTACAGCCAACAATAAATAAGGTTCAAACAGATATTCCAGAGCTACAGTTCATAACACCAATATGGGAGAAGATGCGTCGATACCCTATCTTTCATCTGATTTTCATCCTTTGTCTACTAGTCCTACCCTATAGAGTCGTTCCATTCTTATCCATCATTCACATACTAATCTATACCCTATCTTCTCATAGAATTTTCCAGCTGCAAGAGGCAGTTTTTCATATAGGACACTCCATCTTAAATTCAACTTTTCATATAGGCCAAGCACTTGTAAAACTCCTAAAAATTCTAGGGGACATCCTCACTGAAAATCTAGATAAACTCAGAGGAAAACCTCCAAGTCACATGTAGGCAACGTACGAAACCATTAGAAAAAAAACAATTAGAAAAAAACAATTAGGCGTGCACAAAAGCAATTAGGAGACAGCGGAAGTGAGGATCATTTGAGCCGCAGCGATAAAGACCCCGGCCAGCAGCTACGTGCAAATAGAGGATGGGTAGTTAGTGGATCTTGTTTCTCCACACCCCTCCTCCCTGCTTCCTGGTTTCTAATTACAGTGGGGCCCCTCGAGCCGGATGCTAAATTGAGGTCAAGCTGTGGACTTCTCTAGATGTCGCCCAGTTTGGATTTTCAGTACGTGCTACATATCGACTTTTACAAAAAACATAGTTCAAATACCTTCTCATAAGAAAATTAAAACGTGCACACAAACACTCTTAATGAATTCACATTTCTATTCTTATTAATTCTTATTATTCTTTACAGACTTCCAACATTACATCACACTCCACCCCATCCCACACAGACGCTAATTTAAAAAAAAACACGTAGATCTCAAGGTCAATTACGAACAAAAGCACGCACATTTGCCACTTAAATTGTTAGGAATTTAGCCTTTCGAGCTTACGTTTTCTCCCAAAAGGATTAAACGACCTTTTAGAAGGATCGAGGATTCCCCTCAAATTCTGTATTCAAGGTTTTGATTTAAGTACCGACACCCAATATAATAAAGTGGATATTGGGCGAGCACATCTTAAGTGCCCTAGGGAATCGCATAAAAACCCCTAGAACGCATTAAGGCTCGAGACATATTAACACCCAACATTCGGCTTTGAGATCCCAAAATACAACATGACACAAGGACAAAAGGCACACGAAAAGGTTATTTAGATTTCCATGTCTCCTGTATACATAATATTAAATTCGCACTTGGGACAGGTCACGTTTCTACCCAAGTGTCGCAACAGAAGAGACAAAAAATCTATGGGGCATAATTAATCGATTGCGAAAACTAGATTATGGCATGTAGATACAAAACGGGTTACGAACCTCACTATACATTTTCTTTGTTATATATCAATCATTTACATTATTTTCTAATATTAAAATCAAAACATTTAATCCAATTTATCAATTTTTATTCAATTTCTTATCACTTATTTTAGCAATTATTTACCATTTTATTTACCACCTCTTTTATTTTGTCATATTTCCATTTTATCAACGAAAACTCATTGGTTTTCGGTTAAATTTAGACATTAGATTATCCTTTAATTTACAAAAAACCTTTTTATTTTCCTTTTTTTTCATGCAACCAAGCATTTTTCTTTTTTTCTCACCATACAACAAGGCTTTTTCATTTTTTCTTTTTTTTTCTATAACCAAGCCTTCACTTTGATTTCATTCAACTTTATTTTATTTTATTTTATTTTGATTTCTCAAAAGACCTCATGAAATTCCCTCGATTTCCTTCCCAATCTCGAGCGAAATGGTAATTAGGCAATTCATTTATTTTTTCACCAATGCAACAAGGCATTTTTTTCATTATTTTCTCACCACGCAACAAGGCATTTTTCTTCTTTTTTTTTTTTTGCAACCACGCCTTCACTTTGATTTCGTTCAGCTTTTAATTTATCTTTATTTTTATTTATTTTTTTATTTCTTCAAAGACCTAATGACTTCCCTCGACTTCCATTCCCAATTTCGAGCAGCATTATAATTAGGCATTTCTCTTTTCACTATGTACCATAGTATTCATTTTTTGTTTCACCATTACAATTTTTGATTTCTATTAATTATAAGCAAACTATATAGCATTAATACCATTCTTTTTTTTTTATCTCTTATATCCTTACCAATGCTTGTATATAACCTCTCTATAACCAATTAATTTCACACAAAATTATTTTCTTTTCCTTTACAGAACTCACTCAGGCTAAAACCCCTTCGTAAATTCTTCACATGTAGGGGGCGCATCTGTCATAATTTGTACATAGCTAGATGCAAACCCGACCCAATATGTATGAAATGTATGTTTCAAAGATTTAATAAAGAACAAGGCTTAACAAATCTAGAGAGAGAACAATCATTAGCAGGGTTTTTATTATCCCGGAACTCGTAAAAGTTGAGTTCAACAACTTAGCACTTCCTGGTCAAGTCAGAACACGTCCAAAAAACAAAGAGTTAGAAAGGACCAATCACAGAGCAGCTATTTTAGCCTCGAGCCTATCGCGAACTTACACGTCACGAAGGTCAACCAATGAGAAGGAAGAAGAGCTTTCTTCTTAAATCGAGAACACAAAATAGTCAGTTGGGAGCTGGACACCACCGAGTTAGCACCTGGCACTTTGGAGTCATTCTCACCCGCTCAATCCTGCAGATAAGTCAATCCTACCGCTATGTGAACCGTTATAGCCACTAGTTCTCATCCGCCCAACCTCTCAAACCCTTCTCTCCCTCGATTAATTGCCTTATTTCAATCCCATCAATTGTGTACTCTCGACTACTTTCCCCTGTATGCTTCACTTCCCACTTAAACGACTGCGCTCAAAACAATCAAATCAATTATCAACTCACATTAAAAGATTTCGTAACGATATTGCGATATTTATTATCTTAAAGATTATTTATCAAAAATAAGATTTTCTACCTATTAATTGCGCACAAGTCAAAGTTAGTTTTATCATTTATCTACAACATATATATTGGGAGAATAGATAAAATGATGATTTTGTAATGTAGAAAATTAGGAAAGACAAAATTCAGGATGACACGGCATTTATTTGAGGCAAGAATAATGATACAATTCCAAGGCAAGATACTATTCCTTTAACTTCCAATTACCGAGGGAACCAATTAATATTGATTTTATTCAACTTATCGAGTATTTTTCAAAGGACCGGGAATTTTTTTTCACTTTATCGAGAGATTCAAATTAACGAGTTTCAAATTATCAAATATATGTGATATCTTGGGACCTCTGGGACCAGTGTTACCTGATGCTAGACGAACCTCGATGTCAACTCTACCGTGCAGTCGTGGTGGAAGGCGACACAGCTGGGCCAAAGGTGAAATAAACAAACAGAGATTCCACTAAGAAGCGTCTGACGTCAAGAAGGAATGGGATGAGCGGAGAGAGAGATCTTTGGAGCAAGTGTTACCTTGGTGGGATCCAAGCGCATACTGCTTAACCTAGGTTTTCGATTTAACACCAAGACCTTTCTTCTTTCTAATTGGTAGGAAGATGTCACGTGGCCGTTTTCTATTGGCTGACCTACTTAGGTATTGTTTCCTAATTGGTAGGAATATGTCACGTGGCCGTTTGCTATTGGTTGACCTACTTAGGTGTTACCTTCTAATTGGTCTTTGCTGATTTCTTTGTCGGAAGATATTACCGGCCTTGCCCAGGAAATACTGGTCGTTAAGCTCAACTTTTATGATTTCCGCGATCATAAAATTGGCTGTAAATTTATTAATAGTGGTGCTGACTTTAAGCCTCTTTGCTAGGCCTTACTTCTACTCTCACCTAAGCCTGATTAGTTTTAACCTTAATTTTCTCCTGTTAGTCTCCATTCCTTCTATCTGTACAGTTGCTATACTTTATTAGATTCTTACGCGGTACAGATTGATGTTAGTTGAGGCTTTCTATTTGCAGTACATAAGAAGTTATATACAGTCATGGGGTGGAACATGTGGTAGTAGATATCTAGACTATTTACAACAATTCCATGGTCTTAAATCATCACATATATCTATTATTTTTTTAAATAAGTTTATAGAGAATTGTTTTAACAAATGTTCGTTAGACAAACCTTTACTAGGGTAAAACCCGGGCGAAGCCGGGTACATCCGCTAGTATAATATAATTTTTGCCATCACACAAACTTTTTGTCTGTGGTTCATGTGTTACCTCTGTATTGCTATTCTATGGCACTTCTACTATTTATTATTGATGTACTTCTATATATATAAAAATGAATGTTTGTATGTTTGTTTGTTTGTTGTATGTCCGTATACAAATTCGCTGTAGTTCACTAATTCAAACCAAAATTTCCATACATAGGTAAAAAATACGGGGAAGACGATGGGCTATTTCAAAAAATATATAAATCAATTATTAAAACTATATATTCAAATTATTCTACTTAGCTCGCGAGCAGCGCCTCTAGCGGTGAAGATGGGAGGTGATATCAGCTGACCTAATGTACATGTAAAGTTTGGAGCGGGACGTTTCACAAGAGTGACATCCACGGCGCCAATTTATAATTGTAACAAATATCCGGGTTTACCAGGCGTTGCCCACGTCATTCGTCTAGTTCAGTATAAAGGAAATTGCACTTGGGGGAATTCTCGGCCGGGTCATTCTTCTGGTATATGATAAAATATAAGACCACACATTCCCCTTTCGCAATTAATTTCTCATATTATCTATACCTATAATTAATCAATTAAATAATCATAATCCATATTAAATAGGTACCAATTATTCTTCAACAATAATCCATTATTTGTCTGTGTAACTTTGTAATATAATTCACAATAATTTAGGGTTCCCCAAACCAAAAGTAAAGAGACATATTTCAATTGGGCTTTAGGTTACATCTCGAGGAATTGACCAATCCTCAGCGAGCAGCCTACCTCCTTCTATTTAAGGCCTAATCCCATGATTAAAAAAGTATATTTAACTTGCTTCATTTCTATTTGTCTACAAATTTTATATTCAATTATCCCATAGAAGTCTGAAATTCTGTACACTTATTTGAACCTGATGACAATTCTGGTTGTCAAATTTTCAGACTTCTGGTTGGTCAGAATGGTTAGGAACGACTAATTTCCGAATTGCCTTTAAAATTTTATAATTTAATTCGAATATGCTTCCAGACCACATGGAAGTTTGAACACCGCTCAGTCCAACTACCATGCAGGCGTACACATTTTCAGACAACTGGCTGGTCGGGAAAACTGTTGGAAGTAGCGACTTGAATTCTTCAGTGATTATTCAAGTCTTCAAAGAAGGAAGAAATACAAATATTAAGGTTCTTATCTGAAACCTCTTTAGAATTGAAGCAAAAATATGTTATAAATAAAATATATTTATCTGTTATAATTTAGTAATTTGTTTCCAATATGATCACACACACAGTCATTTGTAAAAGGGATAATGATCTAGTATTTAATATACATCTCGACCAGGTAGAATTCTGGAATTTTATAGGCCGTTTCATTACTGCTAACAATGCAAGTTTACAAAATGTCAGGCTTCTAGGTGTGCGGCATGGAATAGATTAGAGAATAAAAATTGTACAGTTCCTTTCAAATGAAGCTGCTCTTGTGGTGTAAAGAACGGCCAGCATTCCATAAAAATATGGTCAGAAATGAACTAATTTCCATGCTTCCTTTCAATTTTAACAAATCTTACAAAACAAAAGTAATAAATATAGAAATTTTAGCTTCCTTTGTGGCTGTTGGGGCACGTTTTTGTAACCATACCCCAACAGAAGGCGTATGTATAATCAAATCAAATGGATACATGGCTTCCCTCCCACATAGACTTACAGACCATTTTTTTGCCCAGAAACTTAGACACTTGGTGACACCAGACTTCCATGCCGAAAGCTGATTCCTGGTAAAGAAGAAGACATCCAGAGACATCCGAGCTGGAAACTGTTGTTTCATATGTACATATATTCCCCTCACCAAAAATTTAGGTAAAGGTGACCAGAAAAAAAAAAAGAGAAAAATGGAGAAGGAAGATCTCTAAAGACTGAAACTTATAAAATATCCTTCCAGAGAAAGGAAAGCATCACATTACAGTCTAGGTAAAAAGGGCCTGGGTCAATTTTAGCCAAGACGGGGGGGCGATATATATACCATCCCGAGAAAAAGGGAGGATTATATTTCAACCCATGTGGAAAGAGAGGGGGGGCTGGCGTCTGAAATTTTACACTATCGTCGTAGCTGTTGTTCTCTTTAGATTTTCTTGTTTTGGTAATACTATATATTCTATTTTGATGGAAGAGGCCTGGAGTCTGAAATCTTACACTAGTGCGTTCTATTTTGATGAGGCCTGGGGCGTCTATGAAATTGATACTGGAGCCGTTGGCCATTTTGATTGGTGTTTCTTTCGGCGAATGAAAATGGAGAGAGAGATGATATAAAAGAAGGTTCTCTGCCAAAAGGAGGATTCGATCGGAGTCGCTCAGTGAGAAGGACGATTTTTAGACGGGCCTGAGACGTTGAGGAGACCAGACCTTTGCCGGCACTTTCGAGAAAAGGTAAGCCATTTGTCATTATGACTTAGCGCCTTCCCCCCCCTTTTTGTGTAGTAGCCAACCTAGATTTCGCATGGGCCCTAAAGGGCTATAAAGTAACTTCAGGTCACCTCTATCTAAATTTTACTATGTAAATAGCATATCTCGTCAGTATAGACATGTTCCCAAATTTTAAGATATTTAAATAAATATCTAGAGAAAATTTCTTGTTTCCTCTGTTACCTATTTCATACATAATTTACCTTATGGTGCTATTCCAATTGTTTAAATGAAATGTTGTATGTTTATTACCTATTTGAAGGGAATGTTACTAATAATCAAGTCTACCATAAATTACCGGCCACATACATTGCCGCGAGTGTCTGTGTTTCAGTGTTTTATAGATTGCCCAATTTAATAACGATCTCGTGGGTTGTCTGATGAAATTGTATAATAGTGTCGCGGCTGTTTCCATCTTTAGACCATTGTACTGACAATATTATATGCTCAATCCTTGCTTTAGCTCAACTCTTAATCAATTACAGAGTTTTTTTTTTCCCTTTCTTTTTTATTTATTTTATTTATCCTGTTTGCACAAATTGCATTACATGTGATGATGTAAAGACATATGCCGATAGTGCATCACTGACAGCTGTGCTGCTATTATACAACATTAAGATCTTGCTGCGGGTTATATACATGGGGTTGTTGGCCTAAATTGCTATATATATATATATACTTAAGTAAGGAAACTTTTAAGAAGTCACATCGTGTATCCTCCCTTTTCATCTATCCAAACTGGGATACCAACCTTAATATTATCATTGATTTCTGATATCAAAGTAAAACGTCTATGGGGATGAGTATCTTTTATTCTGGTCTTCTCGAGCTTTCGAGCTTGTCCGCCCTTCTACAGGAGAAACATATACAATATATCAAGAAAATATGACGTCGCCTGATGCTAAAACTATTATGATTCTATGTACATATATATATATACATTAGAAAGTTTTGCATATTATTTGTTTTCTTAAGACATATTTTTTTTGGATTAAGGTATTACACATATTCTACTATTGTTTGCTATATTCTATGAATTATCTTATAGGTTAGAAATTCTATTATTTAAGTAGTTTTATAATAGTTATTAGCTATTACATATAAGTTACTTATATTATTGTTGATATTATTAGCTGGTACTAGGATATATTGTGTTATATGTTTCGGGCAAATCTATTTCTATTAATGCTATTGTGTTTTCTGAATAATAGAGAATCAATTATAAGCCTTTGATATTTGCTGTTTATGTTATTGTAATGTATTCTAGGTTCTCCTAATGCGAAAGTGTGACCTGTTCCTTTGCAGTATTGGAAAATTAGAGACCTATTGTCTTGATTAATAACGTTGCGTCTATTGCAACCGACCTTTTTTTTTTTTTCATGATGCCGCCAACTGCATATGATCTTAAATATCCTATATACACTCTGACAAGGGAAGGTTATCCTGAATTGACAAATGTACAATTTTTGTCTATAGTAGAGATTTCCAAGATTCTATTTCTGAAACATTTTTTTTTTTGGATGAAGACAAATAAAACCATCTTGATAGTATTGAATTTTACAGTAAATACATTTGCCAGCAGAAGGCATGATGAGATTACATGAAATTTAAACCAGTTATATGCTTAGTATGTTCCTTCAGTTGTAATTTGACACCGTCTTGAAATAAAGAAATTGGACGGTGCGCTATATCTTGATGCTGGATATTTCTGTGTCAGAAAGGTGTAGTTATTCTGTTTAATGAGAATTCCAATAATTATCGAAATTTAGCAGATTATCATTGGGGATTTGAACAACTGTCTTGAAAATTTTTGAACAGCCCGAGTAGATAAAGGAGTCCTGGAGTTAGAGTGGAGAATTAGTAGTACAGACTGACCACTCGACGCAGATAACTCTAGGGAACAATTATTGTGTTAATCCGCCGTAGACAAGAAGAACATTGATTCTCAGGATACTCGATAGGCAGAATTTTGAGAATTGATAAGGTCATGATTAAAGTTTACACAGGCATGTGGGAGTAAAGACAGTGATTTAAAGAGGCAGCCTTATGCCTTAAATACTTTCAGTGGAAGTAGATGCCACTGCAAATATTCAGGTCTAATCTATATATATAAAAATGGATGTTTGTTGGTCCGTCCGTCCGTCTGTCCGTTTGTCAGTGATAATCTTCTACATCGCTCAACCAATCGTGATGAAACTTTGGGAAGATGTTTAGTATACTACCGGGATGGTTTATGGCTAATTACTCTTTAGAAATAACCTTTCGTTGCATTTTTATTTACAATAAAACGTAAATTCACTCGCAATCTGCACCCCTCTCGCGGCAGACGGGGGATGGCGGCGCGCGACGATTGGCTGCCGCCGCAGCACGTGACCTCCCTGCCTCCCCCCGCCGAGTAAATGAGATCTCCCGGCCGACGGCCGAGCAGCGCCCTCTAGAACGCGTTACGATTTTGACGGCGCGGGGCGCTCCCGGTTGGACAGTTGCGCGGGGGCAGAGTGACCTCGCGGGTGCCCTCCGGGAACTACGTCCATCTTCCATATGTAATATACATTTAATCGTGTAAACCCGGGCGTTGCCCGGGTCATTCGTCTACAAATTCGCAGTAGTTCACTAATTCAAACCAAAATATCCATACATAGGTAAAATAATACTGGGAAGACTGACATTTATTAATGCAGTGATTATAATCAATGATTACAATGAAGGGCTATATTGTCTATATATATAAAAATCACTTTCAAATATTAACGTAACGTTCCATTCTCAATCCCGTTGGGCTTTAGATCGGCTAAAACATTTAATTCTTTATTAGTGAATATTAACTTTACTGTACTGAATAGTTTAGTATAATGTTAATTCAACATATTACAATTTAGCCACTGCAACGCGTGGCCGGGTTCGCTGTGTAGTATACTATCAGGACGATTTCTGGCGAATTATTTTAGAATAATATTTATAGCAATAAATATAGCGCAATTAAGACGTAGTGATTATATTCTGTGTTTGTGCATATATAAATATTTTACAGAAAATGTGAGAACGTTCTATTAGAATATCTCGAAAACAAAAAACAATACATATAATAACATATACAATATACAATACATATATATTTTATCTTTATAAGTGAATATTGACTTTACTGTACTGAATAGTTTAGTATAATGTTAATTTAACATATTACAATTTAGCCACAGCAAGGCGTGGCCGGGTCCGCTAGTAATTTCTAAATTTGAAGTCATGCATGACGGGTTAGCACGGGATTGACGCCTGGACGGGTTTTCACTGGGATTAATCGAGCCTGCGAAAGAACTAGAAGAAGTGTGACATGTCACACCACTGTACTAAGATAATAATTGAGAAGATTTATGTTGAGCCAACTGAAATTAGTAAAGAATTAAGAGATTAAGGTCTTATTCTTTGAGTTTTACACTAATTTCAATTACGCGATATGGACGGCGTTATAAGTTGGGTGGAAATGATTCGGCCGCAATGGGATGGTCTCCTGGAGATTGGTACGATCAAATAATACTTATTGAATGCCGGGCGGGATCGCATAAAGCATTAAATGACATCGAGAAATGCTTAAAGAAACACCCTAGAAGATTGGGGATCGACAAAATGACGACATGGAAAATGCTCAACATTGTACATTGGCAGCAAAATGATATCTTGCTATTGTATGGACGACCACTCCTTCCTGAAATGTGCAGCGGATGTTAGTCCCAGAATTAGGTCCTTTGAGGCGACACTTTCCTTTGCAGATGACATAAAGACGCATGACAAAACAGCACACGAGCATTTAAACTAGCTTCAATTCCTGCCATTAATTAATTTAGTTGACCAATAGCTATAGAACCGCTGGAGACCTCCATACCCTGTGTGAATATTTTAGTGAGAAATGAGCGATTCAATTCCATGAGCCATGAGGTATCCTGTAAGATCAGAGATGTACCCCATTCAATTTTTTTTATAGTAGCCAGTGCGAGATATTTCCAGAATGTTTTTTTTTTTTTAACTGTCATATAATTCGGAAACTAGAAAACTACACTATTTTGATACAGTTTACATCTAGCATCCATGTGAACTCAATATGACTATTGAACGTAGATTGAAGATTAATGAGCGAGCCAACCTAAAGAGAACGAGTTTAATAGGCTTACAATCAGTAGTTGAAACAGACTATTCGCACAATTTTGTTATGTTCTCCCTCTAGCTGATCTATGACATTATAGATTTTTTTTTTTAACAAGGTGACTACCCCGTCGAGTGTATATGAAGGTATAAAGGTTTAAAGGTCATAGGCTATTGGAATAATAATACACTAGTAATAATTATAGTCCATTCTGATGTACAGTAGAGACAGTGAGAACAGCGCCTCTACCATCATGGCTAGTTAGTTTCAATACACCCAGAAAGAGCATTGATCTAAGATTACTATCCACCCACATGGATGAACATGTACCTCTCCCATTTCCTTTCCCTTTTGGGCCATGAACCCATCTTTCACCCCTCGGTTCCCTGCCCCCATTAATACATGAGATTCTCTTCTCCAATCCCCACTACTAATCTGGAATATTTCAGACAGCAGACTGAGAGAGAACCATGCACCCTGGAGATGACCCCTCACCCAGCCAGACGCCGTTGCCGTCTGCGCTATACCATTTGGAGAAGTTTGAGGGAAATGGGCTCATACCATTCGACAAGTTCATCCGGGACTTCGAATTGGTCTACGATGTGAAAGCCCTGGATGATTCTAGGAGAAGGATCCTCCTGGACAATCACCTTCGAGGAGCTGCGAGAGAGTTCGCCCTCCAGGCCTCCCAGATCAAACTGGGATACAACGAATTAAAGGAAAACCTGGAACAGAGATTCTCCAGGAGGGCCCCCAAGAGAGAAGCCAGGAAGAAGTTCTTCTCCTGTAGACAAAGGCCCGGAGAAAAGGTTAAGGAATACGCGAACAGAGTGCGGAGCCTTGCCTCAGAAGCCGAGTCAGATGGCCTGAGGATCGACATCACTGAGGTCGCTGATATCTTCCTCACTGGACTCTGTCCAAACCTGTGGCAGAGAGCCCACCAACTCCAGAATGAGTCATGGGAGGTAATTGTGAGCAGTCTCCACCAGATCGAAGAAAGGGATGACGAGTACTCCAGATGCCAAATGGAAGATGAAGAGGGGAGTGCCAGGAAGTTGAGGGAGTTGACGAGCCAGATGGCCCGGCTGGAATCCAAGTTAAAGAACCTGGAGACGGAAAACCAGGACCTGAGGAGGACCCACAGGGAGCAACCCAGGATGAATATGGGAAACAGGTGGGACACCAACCAGGCCAGAGGTTTCCAGCGGAGAAGAGGTTCCGCTCAGAACAACCAGCCCACTATACAAGGGACCAGGCAGGAGAGACCCCAACAGAACCCCAACGGTAGAGCCCCACAAGAACAGCGCAAGGAAGGCCCTCCAGCAACAACCAAGGGAGGAGCGCCAAGGGGGTATGAGGGCCCCGAAGCAACGCGGACACCCATCAGGTGCTTCAGATGCGGGGAGACAGGCCACATGGCAAGGATTTGCACAGCCATGACAAAAAAATAGGTCCGGCTTGCCTCAAAGCAGGGAATGGGGGAACTCTAGCCGGCCTACCTGTAATCACTTGTACATTTGTAGATAAAGGTTGGTCTCTGAGCAATAGGACTATCAGACTAATTATCGATACAGGCTCAGAGGCCAACATTGTAAATATAGATTCCTTGGATATTAGCGCTGAAGGTTTGGGTAAACCCACCTTCCTTAAGGGGATTAGTGGGAGTGAGTTAAGGTCACTGGGGAGTGAGTTAATAGAGGTTAGGGCCTATATCAGGGGAAAACCCATCAGGGAAGTAAAAACAACATTTGAATACTGCCATCTAGGTGGGCTAGGCTTTGATGGAATCCTAGGTATGCCAGGATTCAAGGCTCTAAGACTCACTCTCAACCATGATGGAAGCGTCAGATCAGACTTTGAGCAGGACGAAGAACCGACTAAGTCGGCCTTCCTGTCCTCGTTACAGGCCAGTGAGGTGCCTGTCAGACCACCCAGTATACCTCTACATAAAATCAGGACAGGGGAAGACGTCCTTAGGGCATATAGTCACTGTTTCTGTGACGACATCTCCGATATGGGCGATGGGTCAACCATCATTGCCCCTAAGTTAAAGATACTGACTGGAAAGCCAGTCTATAGACGTCAGTATCCGATCCCAAATAAGCTGGTCTCAAAGGTGAAGGCCTTAGTAGACGAATTGGAAGAAGCTGGAATTATCGAGGGGAGTACATCCTTATGGAATTCTCCCCTATTCCCTGTTGCTAAAACAGACGGCAGCGTCCGCATTACAATGGACCTGCGATTAATTAATGAGGTGACAGAATTCTTCCCGTTCCCAATACCTCGTGTTGAAGACAACCTGCGTGCTTTTGCAGGCGCAAAGGTCTTCAGCACATTAGACTTGACCTCTGGATTTTTCCAGATTCGCATCCCGGAGGGTGATAGAGATTATTTCACTTTCTCTCTGCCCTGGGGGAGATATCGTTTCACACGTCTACCACAAGGAGCGAAGAACTCAGCTCAGATCTTCCAATGGGCCATGAATTTGGTCCTAGGGGATTTGTTGTATAAATGCGTTCGTTTGTACATCGATGATGTCATCGTCTACAGCGACTCTCATGAGCAGCATGTGGCGGACCTTGCCGCTGTACTCGAACGCCTGAGTCGCTTTAATCTAAAGGCTAGGCGTGGGAAGAGTTATTTCTTCAAGGGCTCTGTAGATTACCTCGGTCATGTAATTGATCAGGATGGGATAAAACCCATGTGGGATAATGTCGCGGCTCTCAGGGATTTGAAACGTCCCCACAACATCAGGGGGGTCAGAAGTCTTTTGGGTACTGTAAACTACTACAGGCGCTTCATACCCAACGCAGGTGAACTCCTAGCTCCACTAAGTAACTTATTGAGAAAGGGGCGAAGATTCACTTGGGGTACAATAGAGCAGACAGCCTTTGAGACCATAAAACAAGTACTAACCAGTGAGCCTTTACTGGCTCATCCAATGATAGGGCGACCATTTATCCTCAATACAGACGCCAGTGGAATAGCGGTTGGCGCTTGTCTCCAACAGGAGATAGACGGGGTTGTCAAGCCAATAGCTTACTATAGCAAACGGTTGATAGGCCCCGAAACTCGCTATTCCACAATCGAAAAGGAGGCTTATGCCGTAGTGTTGTCTCTGCAGCACTTTAAACACCTCCTGGCGGGCAGTAAGGTTGAGGTGCATACCGATCACAAACCGATCACTTATAACAAGGGGTCTGATTATAAGAACGCTCGATTGTCTAGATGGGCAGAGATCATCCAAGACTTCAATGTGACATTTGTGTATGTCCCGGGGAAAGAAAACACGGTAGCCGACTTCCTCAGTAGGTTCCCGTGTGAGGATGATCCTGAACCATCACGAGATAAGAGAGTTGTGGCCGCAGTAATTAAAAATCGTGGGCCCCCCCTTGATAGATAGTGATCGGACGTGGGAAGGTTTGCTTAAGGACAAGAAATGGGCCCCCTTATTGAAACTAATAGGTGACAGACGGTCTACCGAGACTGTAACTTATAAAAATAAGGATTATAAAATGCACGAGGGTTACCTTGTGTCTAAGAACAGTGGGGGTATCTGGGTGAAGGTGGTTCCGTCAGACATTAGGGAGATGGTGATTAAATATCACCACGACGTTCCGACGGGAGGTCATTTTGGGGTCAAGAAGGTAATGAGAAGGCTGAAGGACGATTATTATTGGCCGGGTATGAGGACACAGGTCCGAAACTATATATACAGATGCGAGGGTTGCCAGCTCTCAAATCAAGGTGTAACCAAGGCTGGTAATGCTCCCCACTTCAGGCCTGGAAAACCATTTGAGCATCTTGCTCTAGACTTCATAGGACCCTTAGAGAAGACTTCCAAAGGACATTCTAGCATCCTGACCATAGTCGATTTATTTACCAAATTCCCTATTTTAATACCTACAAGAGACCAGTGTGCCAGTACAGTGGTTAAAGCGCTGTTGGAAAGCGTAATTACTATCTTTGGAGTACCGAAAACTATACTTTCGGACCGGGGTTCGGCATTCATTAGCTGTATTTTCAAAGGGATTTGCAAGGCCATGGGGGTAAGTGCAGTGAACACCACTGCTTGGAGACCTCAAAGTAATGGCGCTGTAGAAAGGCTCAACAGAACAGTAATTGAATCTTTGCGTAGGTGTGAGGCAGGTTCTAATTGGGATGACATCTTACCCATGGTAGCTTTAGCTATCAGAACCACTGAACATTCTAGTACAGGATTTACGCCAGCGAAACTCGTCTTCGGACATGAGCTGAGGCTCCCGCAACCCTTTCAGGAAGCGGGACAAAGTCCTGTAAGCGAAGATTTGATTGCTCAAACGGCAGCCTTCTACGAGCGGGAACTAACAGAGGAGGTCGAGAAGATAAGAGAGGTAGTAAGGCAAACCTACTTGAATGAACAGGAAGAAGCTAGGATTAAGTTCGAAAACAAAGGGCTGAGAACTTTCAATAACGGGGACTTAGTCCTAGTGGAGAGAATGCATGAGACAAAGGGGCGTCACAAATTTGAGCCAAGGTATGGGGGTCCATATGAGGTACTAAAAAGAGCTGGTGATACTGTATATCTCTTGAAGAATCTAGAAACTGGGAATTTGGATAAATACCATATAGATAGGTTAAAACAATACCATATACCAATTAGGATTTTCCCCACAGAGGAGGAGGAGACTAGTGATGGTAATTCAAGTCAAGGTTCCAGTGATGAAGATCATTGGATTCATCTTACAGGTCCAGCTTATCTCCCTAATAGGTCCGTTAATGTAGTGGTTCCACAAGGGGTGACAACCAGAGCGAACTCAGAAGTAATGAGACGAGAGGAAGTTGACAGAGTTAGTGTGAACAGTTTAACTTTACGCAGGTCTACAAGGGTGAAAAGGCCCACACAGTGTAAATTCTGCTTAGACTGTCGCCTCTAACTAGGATTTTGGAGTGTGTACGGAGAATCAGCTCGATAGAATGAGAAGTTTAGAGATTTCAACCTTTTTTTTTTTTTAAACCTTTCTTTTTTTTTTTAAAGTAGAACTTCATTAGGATTCCTTTTTTTTTTTTAATACAAACTATTTCTTGTTAAAACCCGAGTTTCAAAGACCAATGAGAATAATGTATACCATTGTGAATTAACTATTTAGTGTAAATCTGAAATTTTAGTTATTATCAGGAGTAATAGGTGAAGGAAGGTGTAGGAAATCACAACTTAGAGGGGGGCTATGTCTAAAACAACAAACCTAATAGGCATCCTATGGCTTGTGTTGGGTAATTCAGAAACCCTATAATCCCTGGCCTTCAGGTAGTAGCTTTGAAATAGGTTTCTAATGAGGACATGAAAGGTCAATCTTTCAGAGTAAAGTTATGAAGTATAGGGACCCTAAGCCAGGGGTAGAAGTTAAGTAGGCCCAGACCGTAGTCGATCCTTGGAAAGCACTTGAGAATGTTAGTGTTGGGTAGTGAATCGTAAACCCTATAAATCCATCTTTCAATAGAGTGCTGAGGTCGGACTACTGCAAAGGGGGCAGACGCACGAGGAAGAAAGTGACTTCACCCACGGTGGCTAGGGGAGTGACTCAATTCCGCTTTTATGAGGTGTCACGCTTAATGGTCCTTTGTTCGCCATTATAATTAGTGTATGTCTTTATATAGAATTGTCGTGAAAAGTCGCTTGGTGTCAAGGCAAGGGCAGTTTTTGAAGTTACACTGATTTTTTTTTTAGTAGGTTAGCTTCCAGATTACTTAGAATTGTTAACAATTATTGTTAACAATCATTTATCGAGTATAAAGTATTAGTATATATAGAGCTTGTACAGAGGCATTTTCTTTTGAGTAACTTAGGGCTTTAGTTCCCAATTTGTTTTAATTTTATTATTTTATTTGATTTCACATTTTGTCCTGGAAGATTTTCATTATTGTTAAGGCCTATTAATAATGATATTATAGTATTTTGGTTTTTATGATAGAGTCTAACTCTAGTTTGAATGCGATCGTGAATGAGAGAGTGAATGTAATGATCAATGAATGCGACCACAAAGTTAAAGTCTAACATACTGTTAATCCAAAAATACATTAGAATAGGGTTAAGGATTTTAATAGGTTCGATTTTTAAATTTGATTTCTTTATTTGTTAGGAACGATAGCCTCACAGGGCTGTGCAACTCTATTGTTAGGAAAGGTATTCGCTCCATTTTGTTAGGTCTCCCCTTTCGGGAGTATAAAATTTTAATTTCTATTACTAGGGTAATCAAGTACTCTTTGTTATTTATATCAACTTGAATTTTAAGAGTCGTAGATAATGATCATATCTTGATTCTCAGACTGGAAGGTTGTGGGAGGTTATGATCAGACCAGGAAACCCACAAAACTTCTCCTCATTAGAGGAAACGAAGAGGTATAGATTGAATTTTATGCAGGATGGGGGATTTGTTTTAGCCATGCCGTATAGCCTGGGGTATAACGGCGCGACCTTGGGTAACCGATCTGACACCGTAGTTTCGACGTTTTTAGCGTGGCTGGAGCGAGGGTATTCCAGACGGGAGGTCCTGTAAGATTGGCATGTAGGCAGAGATTGCCCAGTTATTCTAGACGAAGTAGTTTCCGTCTATTGAATTTTTTGGTACCAGTTTGATCCCCCATAGCTAGCGGAAGTTTCTTCTAATAAAGGATTCGCCCTGCCATACGTTTTGTTGGAATGAATTCGAGCATAAGACCGATTCGAGAGGCAGAATAAGTAATTATTAGGACCTTCAACGAGTTTAAACTCGTTTCATGATAGGATAAGATTTTAAAGTATTAGTTAACTATAAGGACCGCGAACGAGACGCCAGAACGAGCCAATGAGTCAGAGTTTTAGAAGTGTTGTATTGAGGACAGTAGAATTAAGAGCAGTTATACAGGGAGTAGAATTCTGAAGGAATTTGTAAAGAACCAAAATTTCAGATTGATAAAATTCAAATTTATAAGATGTAGATTTGTAGGATTCAGGTCAATGAATAGAGGGTATATTAGTAGATGAAAGTAATATGAATTTCTTGGAAGGGGGAGGTAGCTGAACTGTACACACCCCAGAGACAAGGTAAACGGAGTCACAAACAAAATAGTAGAAATTGATTAGTCGCTCTGCCAAAACAGAAAAATTCTCTTCATACGGTTGTCACCCCTAGATTTAAATGGACTGTGTAGTTTAATAGAGGTCTGGGCTATGCTCCATTTGACCAAGATTCTAAATGACGTTCCCATTTGGGTTGAGAGAGTATTGTAATTAGAGGAATCTAACACACAAGAGAGAACCCACCCTCCAGTAGGATCGGGATAGACGAATATTACCCAGTGACCAACTCGTGATTCCAGACTGAATAAGATTGAAAAACTTAACTGAGATACTAAACCTTGAACCTTCAGCGCACAAATATATATTATGTTTACATTTTCTTTTTCAATATGTTATTATTTTTATATCATATATATTATATTATAGTCATATACTATTCATTTCAACAATTTTATTTTGACATTCATGATATTAATATTTATATTAAATATTTAATTATATATATTTTATCACCATATATAATCTTGTAGTAGTTTTCTTTTGTCATCTATCATGGGATGATTTTTATCACTTATATCTTAACATATTTAATCACTATCTACATGATATGTTTTTACTTCAATATATATGTTATACTCATCATATAACATGGAAGGATTCATTTTATCATTACATATTCCGTGCCTTATTTAATGATTACTTACATAATTTGTTTTCTGTAATTTTTATTTAGCAAAAGTCATCATGTCATAGGCTAATCATTATATACCAAGATATTTCTTTCAGCTAACTATAATTATCCTTTCCTTTGATTGTATATATATATAACTATACCACACGAATGTCTTGATTGGTACGAAAATAAAGATGCTGGCATGTTTTAGGAGTTGGACTAGTCAGTTATTTCTAAACGACTTCTTGGCGCCCAATTTTCATATATAATATGTAATAGGAAAATGTCCTAACTGTATTGTTAGCAGAAAGAAGGTAACAATGAATCCAGTACCCCAAGAGGCAAGGATGGGGTTGAGAGGACTTACCACTAGGAAGGCCTACTCCTCAAGACCAAAGAAGAAAGTGGAAGGGTGGTATATATACCCATGAATGGTAAGACAGATGACCTTGCTTACTTCCATACATATGATATGACTGTCCCCAATAACCTATTTTGATAACAGTGTTCTGACAGAATATTAGCACATAAAAAACCCCTTTGCCAGGATGCACAATGCCCACTAATGTTCGGAATAATAAACATCTAGAATAGCATACCATCATTTTGATTAGCCTTATCTTCCCTATAGGTTTCGGTACACCTGACTTCACCTAGTAATGGAAAATGCATTTTGCTAGAAATGGGCCTGCTTTCATAGTAACTGATGAAAGGCAGATGAATAATGAATAGCACAAACGCATTTGTCCATTACTTGGCAGGGGGAGGATTGTTGGGGCACGTTTTTGTAACCATACCCCAACAGAAGGCGTATGTATAATCAAATCAAATGGATACATGGCTTCCCTCCCACATAGACTTACAGACCATTTTTTTGCCCAGAAACTTAGACACTTGGTGACACCAGACTTCCATGCCGAAAGCTGATTCCTGGTAAAGAAGAAGACATCCAGAGACATCCGAGCTGGAAACTGTTGTTTCATATGTACATATATTCCCCTCACCAAAAATTTAGGTAAAGGTGACCAGAAAAAAAAAAAAAGAGAAAAATGGAGAAGGAAGATCTCTAAAGACTGAAACTTATAAAATATCCTTCCAGAGAAAGGAAAGCATCACATTACAGTCTAGGTAAAAAGGGCCTGGGTCAATTTTAGCCAAGACGGGGGGGCGATATATATACCATCCCGAGAAAAAGGGAGGATTATATTTCAACCCATGTGGAAAGAGAGGGGGGGCTGGCGTCTGAAATTTTACACTATCGTCGTAGCTGTTGTTCTCTTTAGATTTTCTTGTTTTGGTAATACTATATATTCTATTTTGATGGAAGAGGCCTGGAGTCTGAAATCTTACACTAGTGCGTTCTATTTTGATGAGGCCTGGGGCGTCTATGAAATTGATACTGGAGCCGTTGGCCATTTTGATTGGTGTTTCTTTCGGCGAATGAAAATGGAGAGAGAGATGATATAAAAGAAGGTTCTCTGCCAAAAGGAGGATTCGATCGGAGTCGCTCAGTGAGAAGGACGATTTTTAGACGGGCCTGAGACGTAGAGGAGACCAGACCTTTGCCGGCACTTTCGAGAAAAGGTAAGCCATTTGTCATTATGACTTAGCGCCTTCCCCCCCCCTTTTTGTGTAGTAGCCAACCTAGATTTCGCATGGGCCCTAAAGGGCTATAAAGTAACTTCAGGTCACCTCTATCTAAATTTTACTATGTAAATAGCATATCTCGTCAGTATAGACATGTTCCCAAATTTTAAGATATTTAAATAAATATCTAGAGAAAATTTCTTGTTTCCTCTGTTACCTATTTCATACATAATTTACCTTATGGTGCTATTCCAATTGTTTAAATGAAATGTTGTATGTTTATTACCTATTTGAAGGGAATGTTACTAATAATCAAGTCTCCCATAAATTACCGGCCACATACATTGCCGCGAGTGTCTGTGTTTCAGTGTTTTATAGATTGCCCAATTTAATAACGATCTCGTGGGTTGTCTGATGAAATTGTATAATAGTGTCGCGGCTGTTTCCATCTTTAGACCATTGTACTGACAATATTATATGCTCAATCCTTGCTTTAGCTCAACTCTTAATCAATTACAGAGTTTTTTTTTTCCCTTTCTTTTTTATTTATTTTATTTATCCTGTTTGCACAAATTGCATTACATGTGATGATGTAAAGACATATGCCGATAGTGCATCACTGACAGCTGTGCTGCTATTATACAACATTAAGATCTTGCTGCGGGTTATATACATGGGGTTGTTGGCCTAAATTGCTATATATATATATATACTTAAGTAAGGAAACTTTTAAGAAGTCACATCGTGTATCCTCCCTTTTCATCTATCCAAACTGGGATACCAACATGGCCAAGTATAAAACCTAAAATAAAATTTGTATTTTCCCTTTAAAATAAAGAAAATAGACCCAGCAGTTTCTGTAGCGGCGGCGAATATTCAACATTCCAAGAAGAAACTCTGGTTCTTTAGGTGACTAAAGCTAACCAGATTTTTCCATGTGTAAATTGTCTAATTTCCTCAACCTCTGTCATATGCATTCCCCCCACTATACACTCAATGTTCAACTCTGCTGTGTCAAAGGTCACAGCGTATTCTGGGAAATGAACTAGCATACCAAAGAGCCAAGCCCTTTACATCTTATAACTTTAAAAAATGCCTTTTTCAAAATCTTTCCATAAAGCGTTGTCCACAATAAAAGAACTTGGATATGATACAGAATCTATCGATAGACCTATACATTATGGATTATACAACCAGTAATCTCAGAAGATTTACCCCAATAATTTTGATCTTTATGCTTCCAAGAATCTAACATGAGTGTACCTCAACAACCATCCTAACTGGACATGGCAAATCATAAGATTACTCCATGAAATTTAAAAGAGGATCGAAATACCCCAACTGCTAGGATGAAGACCAAACAGTGGGCCATCTCCTCTTCATGGCTCAGCTTTCTGATAACAAAGAAATCAAATGGCCACTCTCCTATGAATTATATATCTCAACCAGGCATCAATGTGAATTATCCCTAGAAATAAATCTGTTTGACATTATTAATACTGGACTTCCACAGTCATTGTAAATAAACCAAAAAGACTTAAGTCTGACTGACTACACGAGTGGTTAGAAAGATATTTTGAAGGCCTTAGGAACCTGGATTAATTACATTGTACTTATATATCCTAATACCATAGTGTGTGTGAATGGTTTTATAAGTAGATAATAATACTGGGGAAGGGAGGGGGGTATTGGCCCTGCTGATAGTACCCTGTAAGGGCTCCTAATCCAGGGATACAGGATGAGCAGCGTTTGTACTCCATGTTAGGAGCGGCTTCCAATGGCGTCTGTTCCTCATGTCAGAGGCGACCATTTCTTTTGGAGCTAAGTCAGTAGCCTGCCACTGAGTAGTGCTCCCAGTCTTAATGACAAAGGCAGACGCATTCTACTTCACCCAGTGTGGAGATAAGAAAGAAGAAGAAATATTTTGATGAGATTTCGTATATATTTTAACTTTTGATTCTAAGTTTTGTAAATTCACGACTAAACAACTAACTGAATAATTAAAAAATAAAATTACCCTTTTAAAAAGATTTATTTAAATGCACTAAAAAAAGAAAAAGAAAATATTTTATCTTCTGCCATTGAGCAATTAGATGTATATGAGTGAAAATAAAGGCAGTGGGAGACGGTCATATTGAGAGAAAGGTAAATATTTAGTTAACATTTATAGGTGAACTTTCTCTGGTCACTGCTAGCAGTGATATATAGCTAGCAATAAATATGTATATATATATGTTTCTATGAAAATGTTAATCTGCAAGACGCAGGTTATCATCATCCCTTTTTGATTTGTTTTTGTCACTTTTTGGCGTTCCGAAAATAAACAATAAAAGGCTGTATCAGACTTTACTAAGACAATAAAGATTTGCTAAAAATAAATGTGTACGAAGATGTTGCATTTGGCGACGAGGATATAAGAGTAAGTACCCTCGAATTTTGAAGTAAATATTTTTAGAAAATATCTTTGATTTTGCATATAATTGAAAGTAAATTTTAAAGGCACAAATTGCAAAGTTATAGGATGCAAATTTAAGAAAGAGTGTAAAAAAAAATGGCTAGTTACCAATTTAAGGAATATAATGAGGAAACTGAAACTTTTGAAACGTTTTATGAACGATTGGAACAGTTTCTCATATTGGAGGAGGCAGGGGATGAGAAGAAAAAGGCTTATCTCCTAACCCTCATGGGAAGTAAAACATATAGTGTTTTGAAGAATTTGTGCAGTCCTATTCTACCTAAAGATAAAACTTTTGATAACCTAATAGATATCTTGAAAAGGCACTTCTCTCCAAAGCGCTCAATTGTAGTAGAGAGGTTCATTTTTTTTTAAAGAATGCAATTAAAGGAAGAAAGCATCTCGGATTACTTGGTGGAAATTAAGCGTTTGGCTTCCTCATGCAACTTTGGAAATTTTCTGGAGGATTCTTTACGTGATAAAATGGTTTGTGGATTATATAATGCCAAAATACAAAATAGAATTTTGTCGGAGGGCGACATTTCTTTAGCTAAAGTAATTGAGATAGCATTATCTATGGAAGCGGCCGAGAAAAATACAAAATTATTTCACTTGGAGCAGGGTGAAGATTGTGTAGATAAGTTGAGGATGGAACGCAAGGTTGAATCAAATTTCCAGAATGGCAAATGTAAACATTGTGGTAAACAGCATAAAGAACTATGTAGATTTAAGGAGGCGATATGCTTTAAGTGTAATAAAAAAGGACACATTGCCTCAATATGTTGGAGCAGTAGAAGAAATCTAAGGCAACATCAGAATCAGCCGGGAAATATACATCAGATAGGAGACCAAGAAGAGGAGGAAGAGTATGTCCAGAAAATTATAAGCGTGACGATACCTGAGTATAAAATTAATTTTGCCTCAAGTGACCCTCCCTATCTGATGGAGTTAAAAGTAGAAGGAAACTTTATTAAATTTGAAATGGATACGGGTAGTGGTCTAACACTGATATCAGAAAAGGATTTTAAAAATAGTCTTCAACACTTGAAATTGGAAAAAGCGAGTATTATTGTAAGAACTTATGATGGTACCGTGGTACCCATTCTAGGTAAAATCAATGTCAAAGTGGAGTGTCAAGATATTACTTACAAACTTAGAGCGTTGGTGGTGAAAGGAGAAAAGAGGGCTTTGATGGGAAGAGAATGGATAAATAGATTGAAATTGGGCTGTTTCGCGGTAAAACATATGCCTGTGGAAATTACCATTGAGGAAATTTTGAAGGAAAATCAAGCCCTATTTGTGGAGACAACTGAACCAATAAAAGGTTTCACATTTTCAGTAAACATGTGTGATGTGAATCCAATTTTCCATAAGGCTCGTCCGGTGCCTTTCGCCATTAGGCCAGCAGTTACTGAAGCATTAGACAAAATGGTGGCTAAGGGTTATCTATGTGAGGTGGCGAGCAGTAAATGGGCCACTCCAGTGGTTGTAGTGCCGAAGAAAAATAAAGAGATCAGAATTTGCTGCGACTTCAAGGTAACTCTAAATAAATATTTGGACACTGCGGCCTATCCCCTTCCCACACAGCAAGATTTATTCTCCACATTGGCCAAGGGAAAATACTTTTCTAAATTGGACTTGAGGAACGCTTATCTGCAATTAGAGGTGGACCCAGGCACCCGACCGTTACTAACGATAAATACTCATAAAGGGCTTTTCAGGTTTAAGAGAATGCCATTTGGATTGGCAAATGCGCCCAGTTATTTTCAATCTGTAATGGATAGGGTTTTGTCAGGTATAGGAGGCGTAATTTGTTATATTGATGATGTCCTTATAGCCACAGCATCAATTGAAGAACATCTGGCGTTGTTGAAGACTATATTTGCTCGCTTGGCGAAGTATAATATCAAACTAAAGAAAGAAAAATGCCTATTTTTGCAAAAAGAAATTGAATATTTAGGACATCTTGTCACGGAAGAGGGCATCAGACCTTTAGATCATAAGGTACAAGCAATACAGAAGGCCAAAACGCCTACGAATATCTCTGAATTAAGGTCATTTCTTGGTTTGGTAAACTTTTATGGGAAGTTCATACCCAATTTGCCAGAGCTTTTGAAGCCTCTTCATGAGCTTCTTCACAAAAAACGTCCTTGGGTTTGGACAAAGGAATGTGGAGAGGCCATTGACAAGTGCAAGAATAGCATTACCTCGGAGAGGGTGCTAGTCCCTTATGATGCGACTTTGCCATTGTGTTTGGCCACTGATGCATCGCAGATTGGAGTGGGCGCTGTGTTGTCACATATTATAGAAGGCCAGGAGAGACCGATTATGTTTGCCTCACGGACTTTATCGGTAGCAGAACAAAATTATTCTCAGATTGAGAAGGAGGCTCTAGCCATTATTTATGGAGTTACCAAATTTCATCAATTTATTTATGGAAGAAAATTTATTCTTATTACAGACCATAAGCCATTGGTGACCATTTTGGGCTCAAGATCAGGAATCCCCACCTTATCTACTTCAAGATTGCAGCGTTGGGCGCTTATTTTGTCAGCTTATACTTACGATATTAAATTTCGAAGAACTCAAGACCATGGGAATGCAGATCTTCTGTCACGTTTTCCTGTGGGCTGTGAAGAAATTCCAAGATTAAATAATGTCTATGCTTTATCCTATGTGGAAGAATTGCCGATCACGGCAGAGGAAATTGCCACGGAAACTGAAAAAGACGAAGTGCTCTCATTGGCCAAATTTTATACTCAGCAAGGCTGGCCTGAAAAGGTGGCTGATCACCTCAGACCTTATTTTCAAAGGAAACTTGAGCTAACTGTAGTTGAGGAGTGTTTGGTTTGGGGAATGAGAGTTGTCATTCCACCATCTCTCAGAATAAAAATGTTGAACTGTCTTCATGAGACTCATTCCGGTATGAACAAAATGAAGGCTGTAGCAAGATCACATTTTTGGTGGCCAAATCTAGATACCCAAATCGAGTTTTTGGTAAATAAGTGCAGAAGCTGTCAGCAATCCCAGGATGGGCCAAATAAAGGAAAATGGCAACCCTGGAAATGGTCAACCAGACCTTGGCAAAGAATTCACATTGATTTTGCAAATAAGGAAAACATTAATTTATTAATAGTAGTAGATAGTCATTCAAAGTGGATCGAAGCCATCCCAATGAGAGAGACCACCACACGCAAAACCATTGAGCAACTACGGCGACTTTTTTCTTCCTATGGTCTACCGGAGGAACTTGTATCTGATAATGGACCTCAGTTTACTGGTAGTGAAATGAAAGGTTTTCTGGAAGGAAGTGGAATTAAACAAACATTGATCCCGGCGTACCACCCGCAAAGTAATGGCTTGGCTGAAAGAGCGGTTAGAACAATTAAGACTGCCCTGGATAAAAATAAAAGGAAAATTGGGGATACCATTCAAGACACCTTATCAAAAGTTCTTCTGGCATATCGAAGCACCCCGCATGTGACAACGGGAAAGACTCCATCAGAGCTCTTTATTGGGCGTGCGCTTCGAACCAGAGTATCGTTGATACATCCCAGCTTGGCATCTAGAGTTAGGGACCAGCAAGCCAGGCAATTGAAGTATGATCGGCGAACCCATTTGGAAGAATTCCAGATAGATGTTTGGTGTGGTGTAAAAACTTTAGAGGTGGTGATAAATGGATCCCAGGAAAAATTGTGGGCAAGAAGGGAACTAGAGTCTACACCATTTTGATCCACGGACAGGTAAAGGCCTATCACAGGGATCAAATTAGAAAAAGGTGGAGGAATGGTGAGGAAGATGAGAGTGGAGATGGAGAGCATCAACCCGAGCACTCAAGAGGAGCAGGTCCCAGTGCCATAATCTCGGAGGTTGTACGAGACAGAGGTTATATGGAGTCGCTGTCGCCAGGACTAACTAGCCAGCGGTCGGATCAAGATTCAGAGGTTCAGAGTGATACAGACGATGGAAAGTCATTGGAGCCTCTTCGCTCGCTGGACCCCGAGGCCTTGAAAGAGGAGGGTCCTGTCCTGAGGCGGAACCCACCTCGAGCGAGGAGACCGCCTGTGAGATTTCGTGTTTGAAGAGAGAAGATGGTGATATATAGCTAGCAATAAATATGTATATATATATGTTTCTATGAAAATGTTAATCTGCAAGACGCAGGTTATCATCATCCCTTTTTGATTTGTTTTTGTCACTTTTTGGCGTTCCGAAAATAAACAATAAAAGGCTGTATCAGACTTTACTAAGACAATAAAGATTTGCTAAAAATAAATGTGTACGAAGATGTTGCAAGCAGTGTAGCAATTTCGGCCATTTTCCTGTAGTATCTTTTATATGGTTCTATTTTACCTTTTAACATATATTCTATATATCATATTTAATATAGTTACAGCCTTTATATTGTTACACCTTGAGATGCAGATGTTTTTTGTTCAGTGGTTTCCATTGTACTGTAGAATAAACCAGAACGAGTTCTCATTAAAAAGCTAACGCTTTATTTTGGTAAGGTTACAAAAAGAATAAAAAACGACGGCGCGAGCGCGCTGGCTGCACAATGTTAAAAAAGAATAAACAAATCAACCTTGATTTGTTAAATAAGTTAAATTATTAATGAGAATATTTACATAATTCACGTTGCAGCCTCTAAGGTCCTGCACAATAATTATAGGTTATTAAAGAGTATATTTCTGGCCACATTACACAAATATTTTATTAAAATATAATATTTAAAATATTTTATTAAAAAAAAATCAAAAATATATAATTTTTTTAAAATATCACAGAGTATTTGAAAAAATATTTATTTATGTTTTGAAAAACCGCTGCGTTTACCTTTTTGTGTAAATATTTTTTTATATGTATTAATTTTTTTACAAATATAAAAATTTCAAACCACCCCCCTTATAAGTAAGTGAAAATTGAATTATCCCTATGAGTCGCTTTTAGTCTATCTTTGTAAATTACTGTTTTCTAAAATGTGATAGACGAATTACTTTGTTACTAACCCTAACCAGAACCGTACATAAACCGAACCAAACCTAACTTGTTTTTAATCTATCCTAGTCCAAAATAATCTTAACTAACTACACAAAGGCATATAAATCCTGGCGCTAGATTAGGCTTAGCAAATTTGTAGCCTTATCCTGAAACATTCACACAACGGCCACAAAAGAAAGCCTCCCTATATATTATTTAAAATGAATTTTAATAATATAAAACGATTAATGTATTTAAAATTTCAATCCTTCATTCAAATGTAGCACATTGCGTCTTTTTTGTAAACCATAAAAACACGTTTGATTTTTGCATTCTATTTTGTCAATAAATTTCCAGCTAAACCTTGGCAGTTCTATAATTAAAACTATATTATGTATGGTTTAATAATTTTCGATCTGAAATTGGATGACAAATGCTAGAAAATACAAAAGAAAAATGTGATAAAAATATTGTTTGGGTCAATAGATAAGGGGGTTGATAAGAGATTCTGGGAAGCCTCCTATGACTGCCTAACCTGAAGCTGAATAAAATATGTGAAAGCAGTTTTAAAACTATTTGTAAAGAAAAAAAAAAAAACTGAATGCAGCTAACCAATGAGGTGTATTTGCTCAAAATTAAAAAAAGATCACAAGGACACATTTAAATATTCCCCACAGAATGATATTATTGATGACCCCTGCCAGTGAGTGCAAGTAACCAAACGGGGCCCTGACACATTTGTAAGTGCAAAAGTCAAACTGCTTTTCACATGTGTAACATGTGGTGCACTTACAGTAAAAGCAGTTGCCTACTTCTACCCAACATGATTATCATGGCCTGTACCATGTATACAAGGGATAAGCAAAAAAAGATTATTTTTAACAATTCAACATTTAAAATGTCACACCTAGGCACAGACACTCTATAACAAAAGAAAATCGACGCACCAAGAAGGAGTTGTCAGATTTATATGAAAATATCTACACAAAGACATTTTGACCAAACATTCAAATAATTGAAATTTGGTGGCAGTTTTTGTAAAGCAAGAGCTCCAGGGTATCTGAACATCCGGCACGAGTTTCTAGACTCAACATTTGGTACGGCACAAGCTGTTTTCTAAATTTCTGTTTAATATTTTTGCAGTCTGTCAATTTCTACTGTATCAATGCCTCGTCGAAGAATTCTTCTTTCTTATCTCTACTCAATCAGGGTATCAAGCCTGTGGAGCTTGTTGATGGTGTCTGTGCTGGGAATGTGTCTCTTCTTCTTTCTTATCTCCACTCAACAATCATATCAGGGTATCAAGCTTGTTGATGGTGTCTGCTGAGGATGAGTAGAGCTCATCAATGGATGAGTCAATACAGTCAATGATATGGTTTAGGGTTGCAGGTTGACACTTAGTACATTGTGGGGAAACCTTGCAACCTTTCTGGAAAGTTATTGTCCCTAGATGACCTTGTCTGGTGATGGTAACAATGCTGTTGCTGAAACATCACTATTTATTTACTTATTTGGATTTTGTCTTATTACCTTGTGTTTCCCATCTATAATCCAAATTAACAAGTGGCTCTATGTGGTGCAGCAACAATGGGAGTTCCCGCATTTTTCCGCTGGCTGAGCAGGAAGTACCCGGCCATCGTGGTGCACTGTGTCGAGGAGAAGGCCAAGAGCATCAACGGGGTGACCATCCCGGTGGACTCCTCCAAGCCCAACCCCAACGACTTTGAGTTTGACAACCTCTACCTGGACATGAACGGCATCATACACCCCTGCTGCCACCCTGAGAACAAGCCGGCCCCTAAAAACGAAGATGAGATGATGGTGGCCATCTTTGAATACATTGATCGGCTCTTTGCCATCGTGAGGCCGCGCAAGCTGCTGTACATGGCCATTGACGGGGTGGCGCCCCGCGCCAAGATGAACCAGCAGCGGTCCCGTAGGTTCCGGGCTTCTAAGGAGAGCTCGGAGAAGGCGGAAGAGATCAAGATGACGCGGGAGCGGCTCCTCAGTGAGGGGGCAAAGCTGCCGCCTGAGAAGACCAAGGAGGAGCACTTTGACAGCAATTGCATCACCCCAGGTACGCCGTTTATGGACCGGCTGGCCAAGTGCCTCAACTACTACATCCACCAGCGGCTGAACACCGACCCAGGGTGGCGGGACATCGAGGTGATCCTGTCAGACGCCAATGTGCCGGGGGAGGGGGAGCACAAGATCATGAACTACATCCGCAAGCAGCGCGCCAACCCCAGCCACGACCCCAACACCGCCCACTGCCTGTGTGGGGCGGATGCAGATCTGATCATGTTGGGGCTGGCCACCCACGAGCCCAACTTCACCATCATCAGGGAGGAGTTCAAGCCCAACCAGCCGAGGCCCTGCGAGCTCTGTGGGGAGCTGGGCCACGACCTCAAGGAGTGCACGGGGCTCTCCAACGGCAACGTGGAGGAGGAGGTGGTCCCACCCCCCGTGGCAGCAGACACAGAGTTCATCTTCCTGCGGCTGAATGTCCTGAGGGAATACCTGGCTGAGGAGCTCACCCTGGTCAACCTGCCCTTCCCCTTCGACCTCGAGCGGGCCATTGACGACTGGGTGTTCATGTGCTTCTTTGTCGGCAACGACTTCCTGCCCCACCTGCCTTCCCTGGAGATCCGGGAGGGAGCCATTGACCGGCTGGTGGAGATCTACAAGAGGACGGTGTTTGAGATTGGGGTAAGTGTGCTGGCTCAGCCGGCCTGTCTGGAACCTACTGACTGTGGATATGACTGCAGGGCTTCATCACTGACAGCGGCTTCGTGGAGATGGACCGGGTCTACTTCATCATGAGAGGTGAGTTCCACACCACTGTAGACTCAAAATCCCCCTGTCCACATACATGATGATCTTTCTGATCTTGGCAGTTCTCCAATGGCTTCCAACCATCCTTTAAGTTCTTCTCTTCTCCCAACCATTCTCACAAATCGTGTGTGGAAGGAGTGCTAGACCCAGAATCATGTTGATGGTATTTCTAAACCTTGTTAACACATGTGGTGGCTATAGACTTTGATGAGTTTGTAACAAGGAGGTGTGTGCAGACTTGGGAGCTGTGGAAGACGAGATCTTCAAGAAGCGGCAGGAGAATGAGCTGGCCTTCAAGAGAAGAGAGAAGGACAAGAAGAAGCGGATGAGGCTGATGAACGACCGGCCCGCCTGGATCCCCTCGGGCCAGTACAACCCCCAGGTATGTTGTGGGGCTGCACTCCATCCATATCTTTCTAGTGAGATGGTGACATCTCCTCAAAGTAAAATGGCGTCTTCCTCCAGCAATGTTTCATTAGAACCAGACACAACAAGTGGTTACTGAAATGATACAATTTAGATTATAAACACAAGGTAATAAGACCAAATCCAAATAAATAGTGTGTGACACGTTTCGGTAACACAGTACTGAATTCAGTACTTTTGTCTGAAGATGGTAAATGCCTGTTACCGAAACGTCACCCACTATTTATTTGGATTTGGTCTTATTACCTTGTGTTTATAATCTATAATCCAAATTGTGTACCTTATTAATTTGGATTATAGATTAGAAACATAAGGTGGTGACAAGACAATGCTGTTACTGAAATTTGATGCATAATTTCTTGATGTTGTTTATGACTGAACTACTATGTAAGTTTACCAAAGTCCTCCAGACACCCAGAACATCTCACCATTGAGCTGTTACAACAGTACAGTAGGGTCACAAGGTAATAAGACCATTATTATTATTATTTTTTTGGATTTGGTCTTATTACCTTGTGTTTATAATCTATAATCCAAATTGTGCCTTATCAAGTACAGTAGGGTCTTTATTAAAAGACCGTTTTCATCCTCAAAATGAGACATTTTCACCTCTGCTCACCTAGGTGTGTTCTATTGTAACCTGCGGGATGTGCAGCCTGTGTCCCGTAACCCCTCCGCGATCCACAACGCCCGCCACGAGGCCATGAACATGCGCAGGGAAGGCATGGCGCGGGCCATCCACTCCTCATCCTATGACAGGCCCTACAATAGTCCCATGGTAACAACTCAGTCCTCCACATTACTGAATTGATGATTCAACTCTTGATTTCTCTACTTCATTTTTGAGAGGAACAAAAAAAAAAATCTAAAATCCGAGTTAAATCAATTTCATTTTTTTTAAAACCAGAGATGTGGGGCAATGTGGTTTCTCTCCAAGTATATAGAATAACTAGCTCTTTTTCAATATCAAACCTAAAGAAACATTCATTTCTTATGTAAAGATGGTGCATTATTGCTTTATACAAGTTTTTGTTTCTTATCCCCTTTTGCAAAGATTCCATGAGTTCATGCTCTTCTAGCTGTTTTATGATAAGCAGCTTTATAGAAGTATATACAGTTATACCTGTCTATAGCGGGGCCCCTCTTGGGACTCACCAAAATAGGGTGTTATAGAGAGGGGGTGCTATAGACAGGTCACTTTTAATGTAAATCGCATCGTACTACGTATTTAAAATAGGGTGCTATAGAGAAGGGGTGCTATAGACAGGTCACTTTTAATGTAAATCGCATGTACTACGTATTTAAAATAGGGTGCTATAGAGAGGGGGTGCTATAGACAGGTCACTTTTAATGTAAATCGCATCGTACTACGTATTTAAAATAGGGTGCTATAGAGAGGGGGTGCTATAGACAGGTCACTTTTAATGTAAATCGCATCGTACTACGTATTTAAAATAGGGTGCTATAGAGAGGGGGTGCTATAGACAGGTCACTTTTAATGTAAATTGCATCGTACTACGTATTTAAAATAGGGTGCTATAGAGAGGGGGTGCTATAGACAGGTCACTTTTAATGTAAATCGCATCGCTACTACGTATTTAAAATAGGGTGCATATAGTAGATTCTCCCCAGATGTCAGTTCTAACCCCAGTTGTCTGTGCAGGGGCGGTGGCGGAGGTGGTGGCAGAGGCAGGGGAAGAGGCAGAGGATGGGAGCACCAGTCCAGTCCGTGGGAGCACCGCGGGGAGAAGCGCAAGTCCGACAGCATGGAGCAGCCTGAGGAAAATGAAGAGGAGGAAGGTCCCAAGGACGAGGTCCGGCTGTGGGAAGCCGGCTGGAAGGACCGCTACTATCAGATCAAGTTTGAGGTGGACCCCAAGAACATCCCCTTCCGACACAAAGTGGTGAGTCTTTCTCCCAGCACACACTTGTCTCTCACTGCATGATATGGCACAATTTGAACACAAGGTAATAGCACCAAATATATAAATAGTTTTTGACGTTTCGGTAACAACATTGTTACCATCATCAGACATAAGCACTGAATCTTCATTACTTTTGTACTAGATTCAGTACTTATGTCTGATGATGGTAACAATCTTCTTCTTCTTTCTTATCTCCACTCAATCATATTAGGGTATCAAGTTTGTAAAGCTTGAGACTTTTGATGGTGTCTGTTTGACAACCATCATGACTGGGTAAAGTAGAATGCATCTGCCTTTGTCATTAAGTCTGGGAGCACTACTCAGTGGCAGGCCGACTTAGCTCCAAAAGAAATGGCCGCCTCTGACACGAGGAACAGACGCCATGTGCAGCCGCTCCTAACATGGAGTACAAACGCTGCTCATCCTGTATCCCTTGAGTCCTTACAGGGTACTATCAGCCGGGCCAGCTGAGCCCAGGTTTTTTAGCGAGTTTGTTACTGCTCCCCCTCCTCCTTTTTCATCCGGGCTTGGGACCGGCGGATGGTAACAATGCTGTTACTGAAACGTCACACACTATTTATTTATTTGGATCATATTACCTTGTATAAGGACAGTAGAAATTAGTTTTATGTGGAAAAGAAACATTCGTGCTTTCATTTCTTATAGTGAGTGTTGAAGAGGTTGTATGCACTCTGAAAGACACCATTGTACAGTACAGTATGTGTGTGTCAGGCCAATGCCTACTGCGAGGGCCTGTGCTGGGTGCTACGCTACTACTACCAAGGCTGTGCCTCCTGGAACTGGTACTTCCCCTACCACTACGCTCCCTTCGCCTCGGACTTTGTCCAGGTCCGCGACCTCAAGATCCAGTTTGACCTGGGGGCGCCGGTAAGTCACCCTCCACCACCAGTGTTGCCAGCTGCTGACAGCTGTGTGTCCAGTTCAACCCACTCGAGCAGCTGATGTCTGTCTTCCCCGCAGCCAGCAGTCAGCACCTCCCCGACCCCTGGGCCGAGCTCATGAAACGTCCGGTAAGTCTATGTGATCACTGCCGTAGTGGTTCTCCTTTCACTGAGCACCATCATGTTCCTCTGGACTTGTGCTAACCATCCCTCTGGTCCAGGACTCTACCATCATTGACTTCTACCCCACGGACTTCAAGATTGACCTCAATGGCAAGAAGTACGCCTGGCAGGGCGTGGCCTTGCTGCCGTTTGTGGATGAGGAGCGGCTCCACGTGGCCCTCAAGGAGGTCTACCCGCTGCTGACGGCGGATGAGAGACGCAGGAATGTGCGCGGAGACGACCGCCTCTATGTGCGCCAAGGCCACACCAGCTTTGACTTCTTCATCGGCCTCTATGAGAATGGGGGGAAGACTGAGGTACGTGGTGCAGTCAGTCCCCGTGTGTGTGGAGAGTCTCACATGTGCCCTGTGCAGAGCTTTGACATTGACCCCAGCCTGACCCACGGCCTGGCCGGCACCGTGCTGCTGGCAGAGGACGCTGTGCTACCCAAGAGGTGAGGATGCTTCACTGGAAATTTGTTGTTTCTTATCCTCTTTTCCATGAGTTCATGTTCCTCGGACTGTTTGATGATAAGCAGCGACCTTCCCCAAAGGTCCTGTTTAGTGCATCTAATGCAGCAAGCCAAAAAATATGTTGTGGAGTTGCAAGCTACATTTTGGGCAAGTGGGGTTCTCTCCTCCACACAACAACCTTTAGATCTCCTCTACAAAGTGACTCACTATGTTCCCTGAGAATTTATCCGCCGCACTTGTCAACACATGGAAGGTCAAGTGTTGAGGACACTACAGTTTTTTAAATTTAAAAAATCAACAATACGCATTATTATGAATAAGCTTTCAAGAAACAAAGTTCTTCTACTGGCTTAACAATGTCAAGTGGAGAAATACAAAGCAATAACACACTATATAACAAATTAAGACGCAAATGTTTCTTTTCACAAATAAATCAAACTTCTACTGTCCTTACTGCGATGAAAAAATATTGGGAGGGTTGGCTTATCAGTGGTGAACCCTCCCAGCTGTTTCGCCAATTTAACCTACCAGACCGCTTCTTTTGAGCTCTAATACTGTATTGGATCATTCTGCTTTTATATGCTACACTGAAGGGTGGAATCTTAGAAATGGTTTTTAAGCAAACTATGGACCAGCTGTTTGTAAACACACAAATGTTCACCTGTGGATAACAAAATCAAAACTACAGTTTTGGAGGTTAAACCTCTCGAAGAGACAAAACCTCCAGGCTTGTAGTTTATTCTGACAGAATTTGTCCAAAGTGTGGGTAACAGCAGAGAAGGAATGCCGTGTTACTTGCTCATCTCACCTACCATCATTTGTGTAATGCCCATGTAGATACTTTCCCTGACCTCTGCTTGGCTGTGCAGGATAGTGGCCAGTCCCCTGCCAGACCTAGAAGACCTGCCGGACAACAGAGCCATCTGGTAAGTCCGGTCTCTCTCAGAGGATTGCTGGGGAACACACACACACACTGTAACACCACCCACCCTGCAATCCTCTGACCTCCCCCCCAGCCAGCTTGACTGACCCCTGTCTATTTTAGTATTAGGTACCGTGACCCCTCGTACCCGGACAATTTTGTCTACCCGGCCAAAAGACTTGAAAAAGCTGTGTAGGTTCACTCTCTTTTTACCTTTCCCCCTCCACAGGTTGAACCCAGAGCTATGGTTCTGCTCATCCCCCTGATATATCAGTAGCTTGGAAGTTGCTTGAGCCAACCACTGTGGTTTCCAGAGACCTCCCCAAGGTGCTGAAGCCCAAGGCCCTCCGTGGAAACGAGCGCAACTACAAGCCCCAGATTGGAATGGCTCCAGCCCGCCAGCAAGCCTATCTTGGACCACCAGGGGAGCGCTCTGTGCGGTAGGTTTCGTACTGACTCCTCCATGAGAGGACACCTCTCTATAAAGGACAGTTTTCATCACCAAAATTACCATTTTTGCCAGTTAGCTGCTTTCATGTGAGAAGGCATCTCTGTCTACAAGACACTTTAGTTCTGCATTAAGGGGTTTGTTCTTTGGAGATAGTTGTTCTACTGCATTATTGCATAGAAGCTAGCTTTTGAATATGTGTTGCCCATGCTAGAGAGGTCTATGAGGACATGTGTTGTCCATGGTAGAGAGGTGTGTGTGAAAGCTAGCTACGTACAATAAAGGAACCTATTGGAGAACCATTTTATTTTGTGCCGGGAGGAGACAGCCAAATAACGACAGGACAGTCTACTCCCAGCCATGTACTCAACTTCTATTCAACAGCAGTTTGGACTGAAATCCATAAAACTGAACCTCATTTAGCAATTTGTTTCTTCCCCCTCCTGGACAAAAATTCCATGTTTCTTGAGCCTCAAGGAATTGGGATGCAGCTTTCGTTGATCATGACACACTTTTGTGAAAGTCTGACTGTAATTTGTAACCTTTGAGAATAAGGCCAGCAAATTGCTAATATTTGTAAAGTTTTCCTTGTACAGTGAACAGATGTGTTTGATTTGTGTGGTTTATTGGCCCAACATAATAACAAAGGAGATTTGCCCCACATATGGGAGGTATTTCATTGGTTAGCATTATATAGAAAGGACCATTTCTCCCAATTAAACAATTTCTATCGACTTCTTGCTGTTGGGGTATCCTGGGGTGTAAGGCACCAAAGAGGAAGAAATAATCCTTCCCAAATAGCTACTTACAGATCACCTCCCCAGTCATATATTGGGGATCAATTCTAAGTTTCCATTGTAATATTAGCTTGAATCTGGTGTGTCTCATTTTTTGGTCAGAAGAAAGGGATTCCTCTATGAAATCTGAACTAAAAGGAATTATTGTTTATTAGCTGTGGTGTCAGTACTGTAGTTTCCAGTGAGTGAGATATGTTGTTGTACTGTGGTTGTGTTGTGTGAGACTTATGTCTGTGTGCTGCAGCAACAATCTACCTCGGCACTTCTCCCAAGTTCCCCCTCCCCCCTCGCTAGAACGTAGGCCCCACCACGGTAAGTCTGGGTCGGGATTGTCCAGTTGTTTTAAACTTATCCTAAGTACACTTGGTACAGGCCATAGTGGGTAGCTTGGCTATTGTCATTAACTAGAGTCATGAGGGACCTCAGCTTCGTCTTTCCTGGAGGTGGTCTCTCACCAGAGGTTTGACATGACCCTCTGATAGAAGGCCACCTCCAGGACAGACTGGATTTAACCATGTTTTTAAACTGTGGTCTCTCATGGGAGTACATTGGCAATGATAGCCACACAAGGTACCAAATAAATGGGTGTGTTGAGGGGTAACATCGTTGTGGCAGTTCACCAATTAATTTACATAAGCCCTGAATGTGCTCGGCCAAAGGGCGGTAAACAAAAGGAAGCCATTGTGGATGATTCCTGAGCTAACAATCCTTCTTACACCCGTTTATTTACTATTGGGGGTTTATTTGATAAACAGCTGGGAAAGTTGATCAAAGGGTGCTGAACGCAAGTTGGTGCAGGAGGCCGGGATTACCACCAGCCCCGTGGCGGCAGCGGCGGCCATTACCAGCAACCACGAAGCCACGCCCCGCGCTACCAGCCCTACAACAGCCGTCCCAGGGGAGAGGCCCCCTACCACCAGCAGAACCCATCGTATCCTCCTAGAGGAGGGGGCTACAGAGGAGGCCCCATGTACAACCGGCCCCCTGCTCCCCGAAACGAAAGGTGAGTGTGTTAGAGGAGATGACGTGGGTGACTGACCCCGTGGTGTGTGTCAGACCTGTGGGGATGTGGTTTACCCTTGGGTCAGGTCCTCAGGTGAGTTGGCCACTGCACCACATGTCTACACATGTGGAAAGCAGTTTGACTATAGGTTTTACTAGTGTGCCAGAGCCCCGTTTGGTTACTTGTACTCACTGTTCCTCATGTCAGAGGCGGCCATTTCTTTTGGAGCTAAGTCAGTGGCCTGCCACTGAGTAGTGCTCTCAGTCTTAATGACAAAGGCATTCTACTTCACCCAGTCATGATGGTTGTCAAACAGACACCATCAAGGGTCACAACTTAATATCCTAATATGATTGAGTGGAGATAAGAAGAAGAAGAAGACTGGTGCAGTTCCACTTCTGCAGGAATTGGGGGTCACTGGAGCATATTTTTATTAGAAAAAAAGTAACCAATGCGGGATTCGGTCGTGGCTGTCGGTTTATACCACAGGTCCATTGACAAGTAGGAACACTTGGTACAGCTTGTCTCAGCCAGTCGCAGGAAAACCTCGCTGTAGCGAACCTAATTGAGGCAGGATATTGAAGAGTTTTTCAGTATTTTTAAAGGAAGGTTCAGTGAAGTTTTCAGTGTATAATTCATTACTTATATTTCTAAAGTTTTTTTAAAATCTCCCCTGACTAATATTCCATTTTAGAATTATAAACACAAGGTAATAAGACCAAATCCAAATCAATAGTGTGTGACGTTTCGGTAACAGCGTTGTTACCATCTTTTGAATTCTGTACTTTTGTCTGAAGATGCTAACAACGCTGTTACCGAAACGTCACACACTATTTATTTGGATTTGGTCTTATTACCTTGTGTTTATAATCTATAATCCAAATTGTGCTTTATCATTTTAGAACTACTAATTCAATCTCTGGTTAGAGTTGGTCAAGTTTTTAAAAAGTATAAAAGGTCAGCAAGTGTTGAATTGTTAGCTTACAAGGGGGAAGTTATCCCTTACACCTGAATTCACCAACATGGATCTATAACCTGTCTGTGTGGTTGCAGCCACCGCCGGAACGACCACTATGGAACCCACAGTGGCGGTAGATGGACCAATATGTAAATAAGCTGCTCCCTCCATATGTAAATATGTCGAAGCTCTGTACTCTTCATTTGTCGCAATAAATTGTCGTCCTTGTCTCTCCTGCCTCACCACAGTCAGGGATGTCGTAAATTTTAGTGAATCATTTATTTTCACCAATATTTCACTTGGCTGAACACCAACCTTTATCAAGGTATTATAACATATTTAATGTGTTAAGGCACAATTTGGATTATAGATTATAAACACAAGGTAATAAGACCAAATAAATAAACAGCGTTGTTACCGAAACGCCACACACTATTTATTATTTATTTGGATTTGGTCTTATTACCTTGTGTTTTAATGTGTTATTTATTTAATAAATAATGTTAATTATTTGATAAATAATTCCTTGCTTCTTATAATGGCAAAATAATAACAAAAATAAAATTTAAATGCTATATTTATTCTTGAATTGATTTATTTATTTTTGTAAATTGGAGTGTTGGTCTTATTTCTAGTTAAACTCATGGATAAAACTTAAGGAAGTTGTACCTTTTAGCATATATATCAGGATTCAGACAATAACTCTGAAAGATATTACAGTGACCTTTATTGAAGACACACGAGATAACCAATATACACTCATGGACAAAACTTGAGGAAATTGTACCTTTCAGCATGTATATCGGGATTCAGACAATAACTCTGAAAGATATTATAGTGACCTTTATTGAAGACACACGAGATAACCAATATACACTCATGGACTAAACTTAAGGAAGTTGTACCTTTCACCATATATATATCGGGATTCAGACAATAACTCTGAAGATATCACAGTGACCTTTATTGATGATGTACAAGATAACCAAGTGTGAACAAAATTACCTTAAAAAATAGATAACTGGTGACATCAAAGACTCTTCACTTCCTTTGTCCATGAGTGCAGTTATAAGAATTGACAATCTTTGGTCTAAATGGGTCACAACTGTTCCAAGAAGACATTCAGCCACCTGGAATATGATAAGTGCCTATACTCTCTTTGTTATTTTCATTCATAAAAGGATTTTTATAAATGTTTGACCATTTCTCTCAGCTTTTATTTCCGATTGATTACTCACGATGACAATGCAATTATTTGGTATTTAAGACATTTTAATTGGTCCATATCATCCCTATCATTATTATATACCTTGTATAAAATTTTGGAAAATTCCATCTATTTGTAATGAGAAATGCATTAGGAATTATACATTTTACAGAATTTAAGAAAATAGATGTGAGAAAAAGAACTCTCCCTTTTAATGCTGTGTTTTCTCAACTTCTTGAAATAGTGGAGAGCTTCAGATCCTGAACTCTTTAAAATGGAATCTTCAAGTGATGGCATCAACATTGCACTTTGGAATTCTTCAGCTCATATTATTTGGATTAGGTCTTATTTTCTTGTATTATAATCTATAATCCAAATTGTGCTTAATCATTTTTGATAGACTTCAATGGACCTAAGAAGTTATTCTTCCTATGAGCTGAAGAATTCCAAAGTGCAATGTTGATGCCATCACTTGAAGATTCTATTTTAAAGAATTCAGGATCTGAAGCTCTCCTCTACTTCAAGAAGTTGAGAAAACACAGCATTAAAAGGGAGAGTTCTTTTTCTCACATCTATTTTCTTAAATTCTGTAAAATGTATAATTCCTAATGCATTTCTTATATACCTTGTAGTTCTAATCCAGATTATATCATTATTGTAAAAAAATATGTAGCTATTATAGTTAGAGCACTTTAAATTTCGATAGTTTTTTTGGTTGAAAACTCCCTTTAAGGATAGAATCTTTCTTCCTTTTAAGCAATAGTTTTAAAAGTAAGTTTATGCTTCTGATTGGATATAAGTTGAAATTGTGCATACCACACAGACATGATATTTATTTTATTTAAAAAAAGAATAATAAGTGAAAGAGGGAGGGCATGGCTCATCTGTGGTGAACCCTCCTAACCGTGTTGTTGTTTCTTATCCCCTTGTGTAAAGATTACACAAATTCCATGAGTCCATGCTCCTCGAGCTGTTTTATGATAAGTAGCAGCCTCTCCCAAAGGTCCTGTTTAGTACATCTAATGCAAGCCAAAATGTGTTCTGGAGCTACAGGTGCCAAACTACACTTTGGGCAAGTGGGGTAGATTTTGTTATTATTTTCTATCTTCAATGGCTTGAGATGTTCTAAATCTTGTTGTTTGATGCTGTCTATTTCTGACAGTTATATATATACCGTTATATCAGAGTGGTCTCCATTCTGTTCCACCATTGATGAGCCATGTCCTCCCTCTTTTTCCATTGCAGTATAATCTCATGTAAAGGATAACTTATGAATACACCTATCCCCCGATTTACACGGTACTTGTTTTACACGTTTTCGCTTTTACACGGTTTTCCAAATAAGTTTTTTTTTTTTTTTTTTATCGCACTATACTAAATGCTACTGTGATTGAACACATGCGCTGTGTACACATCTTACGAGGAATCCCGAGCTTATGTGCTGACTACAAATTTTAACCTGTCAATGCATTTTATTTCTGTGTACACCTATCCCCCGATTTACATGTTTTTCTCAGGAACGTATCTATTGTGTAAATCGGGGGATAGGTGTATACATATTAAAAAAAGAAAAAATAGCTTTAAAAAAAAAACCTCAAATTCTCAGCAAATGATGGCGTTGAGTTGATAATGCAATTTGAAAAATAAGCTATAATCCACGTTGAGTTACCTTTTTAATCAAAAGTCTTGCTGCTAAAATCATCCAATAAATAACATTGATAAAAATAGCATTGTCATCGGGAGTGAGACTAAGAGGGCTCAAATGTAAACAAATGTGAAATCTTTTGAATTTTATATATAGCTAAAAATATAAAAGAGGTTGTAGGGAAATGTTTATCATAATATTGAGGTAAACTCTTGCTAACAGTCTCTTCCTTTAGAGAAAGTTGTGAGGCATATCATTTTTGACATTAACACAAGGTAATAAACCCAAATAAATAAATAGTGTGTGACATTCATTACTTTTGTCTGAAGATGGTTACAAAGCCGTTACCGAAACATCACACACTATTTATTTATTTGGATTTGGTCTTATTACCTTATGTTTATAATCCAAATCGTGCCTTATCATTACATAATTATATTACATTAACATTTTTACATAGTTACATACTGGCTGTCCTCCTAGACCCATTCATTGAACAGGCTGATGTTCTAGTTTTTACAAAGTTTGGGGAAGAGGAGCAGTGACAAGCTTGCTAAGCTCAGTTAAAAGTACACTGTAAGGGCTCCAGGGATACAGGATGTACTCCATGATAGGAGAACATGGTGTCTGTTCCTCATGTCAGACATTTCATATTGGAGCTAAGTCAGTGGCCTGCTACTGAGTAATGATCCCAGTCTTAATGATGTTATACTTCGCCCTTGTATTGGCTCGTCCATTAATGAGCTCTACACATCCCCAGCACAGAAACCATCAACAAGCTCTACAGACTTGATACCCTGATATGATTGTTGAGTGGAGATAAGAAAGAAGAGACCCATCCCCAGCACAGACACCATCAACAAGCTCTACAGACTTGATACCCTGATATGATTGTTGAGTGGAGATAAGAAAGAAGAGACCCAGCACAGACACCATCAACAAGATCTACAGACTTGATACCCTGATATGATTGTTGAGTGGAGATAAGAAAGAAGAGACCCAGCACAGACACCATCAACAAACTCTACAGACTTGATACCCTGATGTTGTGTGGAGATAAGAAAGAAGAAGACTCATCCTTTGCGTCTGGGTTACGTTCCAAAAAAACACGACGCAAAGTGAAAATATGTGAAGGCGCAATCAAAAACAAAGGTGTTGCCATATTTTAGAAAAAAAAAATTAAAGACTCGAATCAAAAATAACGCAACTTCGAAAATCTAACGACGCACAGTGAAAATCAGTAAAAATTAAGCAGCGACGCAACTTCGAAAAAAACGCAAAACGAAGCGACGCATGTATACACTCATGGACAAAACTCAAGGAAGTGGAAAGTCTTTGATGTCACTAGTCATCTATTTTTTTTTCAAGGGATCAGAGTCAATTTTGTTCATACTTGGTAATTTCATGTCTTCAATAAAGGTCACTGTAATATCTTTCAAAGTTATTGTCTGAATCCCGATATACATGCTGAAAGGTACAACTTCCTTAAGTGTTTTCCATGAGTGTAAATGGTGAAATGGTCAAATTTATATAAAAAACACTTTTATTTGACTTAAATAAAAAAGAGAGGATGTAAGATGGCAGATCATTTATATCGAGGTGATCGATGGATAATTAAAGCGTTGATTGAACTCTTGGCTAAAGGAATTCTATATACAGTTACGAGCGTCATTCTTCATCTCTTAATCAGTCATCTCTGTTACCGTTTGCTTTTTTTTTTTTGGAATGGCGCCCTCCTATTGGTTGGCTACGATCACGCCACCTTTGCCCCCCCATCATGCCCCCCCCCCCCCCCACTCACTTTTTCGTTTTTGTAACCATTGTGTTGGAGCGGGTCGCTCCTTAAATAAATGCATATATTAGTTAACCAAATGGAATCCTCTCTTTCTTTTTCCCAGTAAGAGATGCCTACGGAAGCCAACAGAACATAGACAGATAAAGCACATAGGCTATAGTTATTAACTAACATATGCATTTATATAAGGCGCCAATTCATAATTGTAACAAATAGTATTTGAATCAAAACATTCAATCGGGTAAAACACGGGCGTTGCCCGGGTCATTCGGCTAGTAGAGTATATAAACAGAATGATCCAATACAGTATTAGAGCTCTAAAGAAGCGGTCTGGTAGATTAAATTGGCGAAACCGCTGGGAGGGTTCACCACTGATGAACCAAACCCTCCCAATATTTTTTTCATCGCAGTAAGGACAGTAGAAGTTTGATTTATTTATGGAAAAAAACATTCGCGTCTTAATGTCTTCATTCGTTAGACTGAGATGTGGTTTACCAAGTGATGAATGATAAGACCATGAGTTTACACGGAGTTACAGCGAACAAACAAAAATGGAAGTTTCACATGAGATCTCTTTTTTTAGTCAGGAAACAACAACTACATATGGCTTATAGGAATGGAAAACTAAACTTCTCGATTGAATAGCTATCATAACCTGGTCACAGTTATATATTGGAATACCAATACGTAGAATGCATTCCTTTAAATATATAAAAAGACATATATATATTGGATCAAAATATAATTTATTTTACCAATATTTCAGTTGGCTGAACGCCAACCTTTATCAAGGTATTATAACATTTTAAAGTGTGTTAACAACATGTGGCGCTGAGTTTGTTGTTGATACACATTAATATGCTATAACACCTTGATAAAGGTTGGCATTCAGCCAACTGAAATATTGGTAAAAAAAAATGATATTTTGATCCAATATATGTATTTTTATTTAAAGATTTATTTAAGATGCATCAGCCATGCATTCACCACTGATGAGACAGGCCATTCCATTAATTTTTCCATTGCAGTAAGGGCAGTAGAAATTGTTTTATTTTGAAAAGAATCATACGCGTCTATAATAGTTTCGTATTTTGATAAATATTTATTTATATGGATTGCTCTATTTTAAAAAATAATAAATTCCGTTTTCCATTTCATTGATTATTTAAAAATAAGCGAAATGACTCGAGGAATCCGATGGCTTCTACTCAACAACGGTGTGGATTAACCAATGAAGAAACAATCCCTGAGGTTTTATGTTCTGACTTCAGAGACAAAATCCTCTACCATTGATCCATTCATACGTAAAATGTTAAGGCTTAAGAATGGCAGGAATTCTTTCGTTGAACGTATTGTAACGTAGAAAGAAAATCACATTCCAGAATGGAGATAGAATATTCTAGAACATTTAAGAATCATGTAGAAAAAGCGGACGACAACTGATTGGCCAATCTAAAGCTATTGCGCAACGCTCGGTGCTGGCGGCTTTCTGATTGGCTGACCAACCGTGACCGTTCTGGAAATATCTACTCCGGGATATATAGGGATGAGAAACTCATGCCAGAAGGTAAGAAAGATAAGAAAAAGAAGTGTGTTGAAGAACGAAGCTACGTGGTGTACTCCAAGCAAGCTGCTGTCTCAAGAGGTCGGACTGCTGCTTACCGCCGACGCCGGTGTACTTCCTGGAAGATTCTAGAAGGTTCTACGAACTTCTGTCTCCTGTTCTGCTCCTGCTTTCCCTCACCGTGCTGCAGTTGGTGAGTTTGTAACTGCTGTTTTCTTTATTGTTGTTTTATTTTTGCACTCTTCTGTAATTATTTTATCGATTAGACTTAAATAAAGTCCTAAAGATCCTCTGTACCCACGGAATTTATTCTTTGTCAACCAACAACGCAACAGTATTTTAATAATAATGGTTGCAGGGTTTTCCCACTATGTACTAAGTGTCAACCTGCAACCCCAAAACACATTATTGACTGTATTGACTCATCCATTTATGAGCTCTACTCTTCCCCGGCAGACATCATCAAAAGTCTCAAGCTTTACAAGCTTCATACCTTAGTATGATTGAGTGGAGATAAGAAAGAAGAAGAAGAAGACGTATTTTAATTTTTTTTTAATTAATTGGAATAAAATAAATTTTTCCGCGTCATTCTCTGAGCGTGTTATATTACAGTGGTAGATTAAACTGGCGAAACCGCGGTTCACCACTGATGAGCCAGGCTCTCCCATTAATTTACAATTGCAGTAAGGGGAGTAGAAAATTGTTTTATTTCAAAAGAATCATACGCAGTCAAGAATAGTTTAAAATTCTGATGTTTGAATTCCCTCTACGCGCCAAAACATGAACCACAGATAGAGAGAAGACCCCGGGAATGTAATAGTGGAGCAGAAGACAAGGCTGCCGCTGCTGCAAAACGGAGAGAGAAATGAGGGAACTAGAGAAGAAAGAGTTTTCTCATATTTTTCCCGATAGATGGCGCAATCCAATCTTCTTGTTGCACGCGATCAGGAAATGTCTTTTTCTTTAAAAGTCAAAGTTTCGTCATCTCTTATTATTTTGTCACATTGTTTGTTTGGATCTAGGTTGACTTGAGGGAGAGAATTTATGACAGTGGGGCTGACACTGTGGTTCAGCTGCCAGTGGAGCTGACACTGTGGTTCATCTGACAGTGGGGCTGACACTGGGGTTCAGCTGCCAGTGGGGCTGACACTGTGGTTCAGCTGACAGTGGGGATGACACTGTGGTTCATCTGACAGTGGGGCTGACACTGTGGTTCAGCTGACAGTGGGGCTGACACTGTGGTTCAGCTGACAGTGGGGCTGACACTGTGGTTCAGCTGACAGTGGGGCTGACACTGTGGTTCAGCTGACAGTGGGGCTGACACTGTGGTTCAGCTGACAGTGGGGCTGACACTGTGGTTCAGCTGACAGTGGGGCTGACACTGTGGTTCAGCTGCCAGTGGGGCTGACACTGTGGTTCAGCTACCAGTGGGGCTGGCACTGTGGTTCAGCTGCCAGTGGGGCTGGCACTGTGGTTCAGCTGCCAGTGGGATTCCCGTGAAGCCAGCTGAGTGGTTCAAGTACTGTTGAAACCATATATACCGTTTACTGGAGTGGTTCCCCTCAGTGGTGAGTTGAATCAAACTCAAAACTGGGCAACTCTGTGCTTCACTTCCATCAATAATTGACAATATGACCCAGAATAAGTATATTGCTACGGCGTTTTATGGTTTCCACAAGTCCATATCTCAGAAGAAGGCCAAGTGACACTCACTCCTCACTTTCTTACTGCTACTCTTTTTGTGTTGTTTTTCTTTTTTTTTCTTCTTTTTCTTCTGTCTATATCGTTGTTTCCTTTGTCTCACTGCTTTGTTCTTATGCATACCTCTGGTGAATCCTGTATAGGGTCAGTGACCCTAAATTAAAGGCTTTTTGTTGTTGTTGAGTTGAATCAAACAATAAATACACTTTGAAGAATTTAAATGACACAACGACATCTATTTCTCCTTCGTTCCAGGCGGTGGATTGAAGGCTTCTTGTTTCTGACGGTGGTCGTCCAGGGCTGCCTTGGTCCGTCAGCATGAGACAGTGTTGTTGGAGTCTCGGCGTGCGGACCTCTTTGTCTTCAAGCGAAAGTATTTGATAGAACACCGGCCGTTAGAATAATCCACAAAGGATGATCCGATGTTTCCTGTATTCCCGGCACAACACGACAGAGTCCTACTTGATAGATCATAGCCACATATGTAAACCTGGTCCTCTCCTGGAGGTGGACTCTTATCAGAGGTTCTGTCATGTAAGACCAAGTCATAAGGAATCTTTTAACTGAAAGAGTCTCTGGTGAGAGACCACCTCCAGAAGGGACCTGTTTAGCCATGTTTCCAGTATCTGTGTCAATGTGATGAAATTTGCAAGCTTGAAAATTATAAATATATTTTTTAAGGTTTATATTAAAACAACATATATTTAAAATAAGCACACTATTTATTTATTTGGTCTTATTACCTTGTGTTTATAATCTAGTTCCAGTTCCAAATAACTTCATTAGGTGCCACCGCTCAAAAAGAACAACCAAGATCATCATATTTACTGTGTTATAGGGTTTGTTCATTTACAATTTATATTGTTGGGTCCTTGGGGATATTGTTCTTGAGAAGTCTGGCTTGTTTGATATTCAAGGTGGGTTTGTTTTTCCTTTTCCCCCCACTTTTCGTCATTCTGGCTTAATTGATGGAGAATTTGTCTAGGTTTTAAATTTCTTATTTTCCTTTTTCCGCATTTGTAGTTTGTGGCTTCCTTAAAGGTGGGGTTTTCTAATTTTTCGGATTTTTCATAGAATTTAAATGATTGTCTAATAATGTAGTCATTGATGTTTTCGATATTTTGATCGATCCTGAGGATTGTGTTCCGAACGAACCAGGGTGGAGACAGGATTTTTCTGATCATTTTATTTTCAAAGACTTCTAGCTTTTTAAGGATGGTTTTATGTGCTGTCATAAAAATGGGGTGGCCATATATGAGTATTGGTCTTATTATTGACGTGTAAATGGTTCTTTTGCAATGAAGGGATAATTTGCTTTTCGGTCCTAGAAGTAGGGATAATCGGTGTTGGGCAGCTTTCGCCAAATTAATTCTGTTTTCGATGTGTTTTTTGAAGGTTAGGTGCTCGTCTAGGGTCATCCCTAGGTATCGGATGTTCTCTTTCCATTTAATATTGTCTTCGAAGACAAAGAGTTCGTCTAAAGATTTCCTAATTTTGTCTTTTTTTCTGGAGAAAATTATTGCTTCACTTTTTTGGGGGTTCATTGTGACTCACCATTCTTTACACCAGAGCGTGGAAAAGATGCAGGCCTCTTGGAGTTTCATGTGGAGTCTGTCGAAGTCGTATGTCGAGGCTAAAATGACGGTATCATCGGCAAATAGGTGTAAAGAGGTGTCTTCAATACAGGGAAAGTCGTCTATATATATGTCAAATAAGGTTTGTCCTGTGACTGATCCTTGGGGGACCCCGGCAAGGATGTTCCTAGCTGTTGACAGTTCGTCTTTGACTCGTACCTTGAATGTTCTATTTGTTAAGAAGTTTTGCGTAATTTTTATGATGTCTCCAGGAAGGTGCTTTTTGCACATTTTGTAGAGAAGGGCTTCATGCCAGACTTTATCAAATGCTTTGGCGATATCGAAGAATACGGCTCCTGTTATTTGACCTAGGTCCATGGCTTTTCTTATTTTTTCAGTGACAACAACTAGCTGTGCAATGTTGAGTGCTTGGCTTGGTAGCCAAATTGTTCAGGTCTGAGTGGATTCTTTTCTTCTAGGGATTTTCTGAGTCGTCTTAAAACAATTCTTTCGAATAGTTTTGAGATGGCAGGTAGCAGTGAGATGGGCCTGTAGCTTGTTGGTTCATGGATGGATTTTCCTTTTTTAAGTATGGGACAGATAATGGACGTTTTCCATCTGTCAGGGAAGTGGGCAAGCTGTAGTGAGGCGTTAAAGATTTCGGTTATTGATGCTAGTATATGATTAGGGAGCAGTTTGAGAGCTTCATTAGGCAATTCGTCGATTCCGGGAGCTTTTTTATTTGGTAGATATTCAATAATCGCTTTTATTTCATCAATGTTTGTTGGTTCTAGTCCTGTTTTTTTTTTTTTTTTTCATGTATGAATTCACACGTTTGATATATGTACGAGTAGGTTTGGAGTGGGATGTATAGGGATTGGGTGTGAACTGTTTTTCATAGTTGTTGGCAAATGATTCAGCTGCTTCTTCTGTAGTTAGTGTCTGCCCATTGTTTGTCTTCAGTGTTATTTCTTGTTTTTCAGAGTTGGATAATCGTTTGATGGCTTTCCATATGGTTTGGTCCGTGACTTTCAAGTTTTCGATAAAGTGGTCCCAGCTGGTGTTATCGTGCTCTCTTGTAAGTTTCTGTGATTCTCTCCGGGCCGTCATGTAGGCTGATTTATCTCTGGGGTCGCAGGTTTTTTCTTTTTTTTTTCTTAGTCTGTTGGTGGATCGTATTTTTTCTTTAATGTGAGGTGGATATCTTCGTTCTAGTTCCGGGTCCTTATATTTTGTTGAATCTTTCAAATTTTGTACCATTTGTTCTTCAATGTGTGTAATGGCCTAGTCTATTTTTGAAGATGTGTCTAGGATCAGTTCAGGAGGTTCAGAGATTTCTATTTTGTACTTGAATAGGGTCCAATCTGTAATTTTTATTTTTTTGTATTTGAGTAGGAGATTTTGAAATCCTGTAGCACAAGTAGTACTGGGAGATGATCAGAGGTTAGTTCGTGCAGGACTTTAGAGTATACGCTTTGGGAGATGTTTTTGTGCACGGCGATATCTATGATGTCTGGAGGTGAGTCATGAGTAGGTTCGTCGGGGTAGCTCACATCTAGGTCCATAACGTTGATTGCGTTTTGGAGCCTTCTCCCGCTTGGGTTAGTAGTGTTGGAACCCCAGGCAGGATGTTTGCAGTTTAGGTCCCCTGCTATGATGGTCGGTGTGTCCGTTGAAAAAAATGTTATAGATATCGGTTTGATCTAGAAAGGTGTTTGGTGGTTTGTAGCATGAATACAGGTTCATATTTAACCCGTTTTTGTTTTTGATAGAAATTCCTGTTGTTTCCAGGCTTGAGGTGGTGGCATGAATAGGTGCATGGCTGTACTTCTTGTGGATAAATATGGCAGTTCCACCACCTTGTCCGGTCTGTCGTTGCGGAGGGTGATGAAGTTTTGAATCCTCATTTTATGGCACGGCTTAAGCCAGGTTTCTGACACTAGTGCGATGTCGATGTCGTGGTCGTTCAGGAATTCTGAAAATTGTTGTTTTTTTGTTTCGGAGACTGCACGCGTTCCAGTGAACGATTCGAAGGCTATTTTTATACATATTTTTGTGATTCATTTACATCTAAAGGTGTCTACAACGTTCTTCATGATGTTGGCTATTATTGCGGGGTCACTGAGAGCCTTTTTGATAGCGCTCTCTAGTTGGTTGACCTTAGTGGCTGAAGGAGGATTGGGACGTTCTTTATGGACATATGGAGTTTTGTTCTTGTTTTGAATGGGTTGGGGAATTTCAGAAGGGTTTGGACTTGTAGGGTTGGATTTTTCTTTTTCTGTATTGAGGTTTGGTTTCTGATTATTTTGAGTTTGGGGCACTCTATTTATCTTTCTGTATAGTGGGCAACCACGCCAACTTGCTGTATGCTGACCCTGGCAGTTTGCACATTTAGGTGGGACTTCTTTTTCTTTGGTGCATTCGGATGTGAAATGATTTTCTGCACATTTTACACATTTGGGAGTTTCCCTGCATTCAAACTGAGAGTGCCCAAAGTTTTGGCACCTATGGCATTGTCCGGGGCCTTTGGGAGCCCTGTAAGCCTCGACTTTGCACTTCATGTCGCAGAGATCTGTGATATTGTAGATTTCTTTATTCCTTGCAGTCTTAGGAAGGGTTACCTGGATTAGTGGGAGCTCCTCCTTTGTTCTTGATTTTCATAGTCTTGCAAGTTTGGACCTCTCGAATCCCTTGTTTTCCAGATCTTCTTGTATTTCGGGGATGGTGATGCAGCGGTCGAGACCTCTGACGACCACTCTAAGGCTCTTTTCGTCGTCTAAGATCTTGAAGTGGAAGGTGTAGTGGCGATCTTCCAACCACTTGGTAGCTGTCCGGTAGTCTGATATTGTATGAGTCTGAACGTTGATGTGTCGGCCTGATGTGTAAAATTCTGGATTTTGTTTTGTACAATTGACAATACCATCTCTAAGGCCTGACCATTCCTTTACTCCGCTTATTTTAATTGGTGGTATTCTGATCTTGGGGTTAGGGGTGGGGTTGTTAGGTTTGTTGTTCGATGTTTCGTTAGGTTTCTTTGATGGGTTCGAGTTTTTATGGTTTTGTTCATGATTTGGCATTTTGTTTGGTGTCACTTCGATTTCCATTTCGACTGTTTCTGCTTAATGAGGTTTTTCAGGCTGTTTCTTTTGTAATTTTGGTTCAGGATTACCTTGTGACCTTTGGTTGGAGCACCAGGTTGTTTTTTGCGTTGTTGTTTCTTTTGCGGCTACTGGTGATTTTTCTCTTGGGCGCTTCGCGGGAGCTTTCGTAGTATCGTGTTCTTGGTAGTTTGAGCGCAGTTCGCACAGTTCCCTTTCGTAAAAGTCAATAAAATTTATTAGCTCGGAAAAGGTGGTTTCGACCGCGCCGCTGTATTTTTTCAAAGTTTTAATTTTGGGCATTCTGGCAGTTTCCAAATTGAATATTTACGGGTACCTACCGGGTATTTGGGGTTGGTAAAATTAGTGTTGGGGACTTCTGGTGCAGGGAGGTCTTCCATGGTTCGGGTTTTTCGCGCGGGACTCATCAATTCTGGATTTTTCCTACCTGTTTATAATCTATAATCCAAATTGTGCCTTATCACATATTTAAAATGTACTTACACAGTCCTTATACTGCAATGATTAAAATATGAAAGAGGGAAGGCATGGCTCATCAGTGGTGAACCCTCCCAGCGGTTTTGTCAGTTTAATCTCCAGACGGCTTCAATATTGTATTGGACTGAATTAGCATGTACACTGTATTTGTTATTGAGTACAGTATGTAAATTGGTGTTTTGAACAACTATTTATTTCTTTATTTCGACTTAGAGCGCTATGTCCCCCTAAGGACACTTGCACTTTAAAGATAAACAAAAATTTTAAAGAAGAGAAAGAAAGTTATTTTAAATATGTACAGAATTAGTATGCAAGTTAGTTAGAAGAAAAGATAATATATATATATTAACACAAAGCAATAACGCGCCATCTATACATATAAAATGAAAGGATTTAAAAGCACGAATGTTTCTTTTATACATAATACAAACTTCTACTGCCCTTACTGCGATGAAAAAATATATTGGGAGGGCTCTTGGCTCATCAGTGGTGAACCCTCGGGTAACCCTGGTGGATTAAATTGGCGAAACCGCTGGGAGGGTTCACCACTGATGAGCCAAGCCCTCCCAATATATTTTTTCATCGCAGTAAGGACAGTAGAAGTTTGTATTATGTATAAAAGAAACATTCGTGCTTTTAAATCCTTTCATTTTATATATATATATGTCATAATATATGCTCTTCCAGGAATAATAAAGTAAACCTACAGTCAACGAGAGAGAGACGTCGATAGAAGGCAACTAAGTTACGGCCATTTTGAACCACTGGCCACATTCCGGAGGGGGCTTTTCTTGGAACCCTCAGGCCTATTTTTGGACAGTTGGGGGGTGGTGTGCGACACAAACGGTCGTTCAGCGGTGATATAACCTCTCGCGCTACCTCTCTCTCGCTGGTTGCCTGGAATTCCTTTTCCAAACTTGTGGTTTCCTTATTTCTCTCTCCCCACATTATTATCATATTGCCACATATACATATATCAACACAATTGATATATGTACAAAGGGTTGGTAAGCTAATTTAGTTGTGTGTATTCGAGAAAAGCAATTTACAGATTAAAAAAAGTGTAGTTTGAAAAACTACGGAAATCTGATTGTAGGACTGTGGATTTGTCATGAGAGAGCTTGTTCCACACCAGGTCTTATAACACACATCCTCAAGCTTTCTCGAAACTTCTTTAGGGTTCAGAAAGGGCTCCTTTCTACCGAGTGATGTAACACCCTGCCGTGGAACAGTATATTTGAGAGGTGTGAACCAGACTTCCCGGACAGAAGAGCCGCCGCTGGACCATGTCATCCTGTACAGACGTGATGGCCTCCGGGCCGTATCGACCGCCAGTCCTGGAGAGACGCCAAGTGGACCACCGCTCCCTCCACTTACAAAAAACGCCATAATGAGTCAACCAACTAATTAAAACTTTCTCGTTTTTTTTTTTTTTTTTCAAAAGTGAATTTTTATTTTTCTCGTTTGCTTTTATTTAACCCTTTAATGAGGATTATTCTGTTAATATTGGCTAATTATATATTTTTTATTTTTCTACTTTTATTTGGAGATTTTATTGCCTTTATAAGCACACACACGGAGTAGAAAAACTTCTCTCACAATTAAATTTAATTATAAACTGGTGCTGAGACTCCAGATGTTGTGGGGGTTTGACATCCGAGTTGTAACCAACACCAGGTCTGTGACAGACACACCGTGTACGGCCCGTGTATTATTCTGTGTTGTGTCGATTTAAAAGTCCAGCGATGACTCAGAAAGTATTTCAAAGTTAGTGTTTTATTGGTATTACTTATTAGCTACATTTTTAGAGGAAGACAAAAAGACAACAGCCTAGAATGTCTATTGGGTTCTCATTGGCTTCCCGCCGATCTCCGCGCCGCACAGCGGTGGTCATCTCCTATTTCCAGGCCCCGCTGTATGTTTGCCGTGGTCTGTCATCCCAGCAGGCTGGAAGGAAGTCTCTCGGCCCCCACAATTCCTATACATACGTGCCGAGCACAAGTCCCAACAACCTGTCCTCACTGTCAAGAGGAAGAACAAACAACTGTCCAAATACAGTGATCTCTACACAGACTTCTTGGACTGCCCTCCTTCAACAGCACTGTCTTGCTGAACCTACCAAGGAACAAACCTTGGTGAACTGGTTCTCACTAAGGTCACTAAGACAGAATCCACAGGACAGCCGGCAGTTACCTACCACACACGTGTCTCACAAACAGTGCGTATCTTGTTAGCGTCCGATAAGTCGACATTTGGCGAATATATGGACAAATACACTTAGGAATAAAACTTAAGGATGTTTCATGTTTTGATGTCGCCGGTCGTCTGATTTTTTTTAAAGAGAAAGAGGCAATTGTTTCACATTTGGTTATCTCGTGTGTCTTCAATAAAGGTCACTGTAATATCTTTCAGAGTTATTGTCTGAATCCTGATATACATGATAAAAGGCACAACTTCCTAAAGTTTTGTCCATGAGTGTATATTGGTTATCTCGTGTATCTTCAATAAAGGTCACTGTAATATCTTTCAGAGTTATTGTCTCAATCCCGATATACATGATAAAAGGCACAACTTCCTAAAGTTTTGTCCATGAGTGTATATTGGTTATCTCGTGTGTCTTCAATAAAGGTCACTGTAATATCTTTCAGAGTTATTGTCTCAATCCCGATATACATGATATAAGGTACAACTTCCTTAAGTGTTGTCCATGAGTGTATATTGGTTATCTCGTGTGTCTTCAATAAAGGTCACTGTAATATCTTTCAGAGTTATTGTCTGAATCCCGATATACATGCTGAAAGGTACAACTTCCTTTAGTTTTGTCCAAGAGTGTATATTGGTTATCTCGTGTGACTTCAATAAAGGTCACTGTAATATCTTTCAGAGTTATTGTCTGAATCCCGATATACATGCTGAAAGGTACAACTTCCTTAAGTTTTATCCATGAGTGTATATTGGTTATCTCGTGTGACTTCAATAAAGGTCACTGTAATATCTTTCAGAGTTATTGTCTGAATCCCGATATACATGCTGAAAGGTACAACTTCCTTTAGTTTTGTCCAAGAGTGTATATTGGTTATCTCGTGTGTCTTCAATAAAGGTCACTGTAATATCTTTCAGAGTTATTGTCTGAATCCCGATATACATGCTGAAAGGTACAACTTCCTTAAGTTTTATCCATGAGTGTATATTGGTTATCTCGTGTGACTTCAATAAAGGTCACTGTAATATCTTTCAGAGTTATTGTCTGAATCCCGATATACATGCTGAAAGGTACAACTTCCTTAAGTTTTATCCATGAGTGTATATTGGTTATCTCGTGTGACTTCAATAAAGGTCACTGTAATATCTTTCAGAGTTATTGTCTGAATCCCGATATACATGCTGAAAGGTACAACTTCCTTTAGTTTTGTCCAAGAGTGTATATTGGTTATCTCGTGTGTCTTCAATAAAGGTCACTGTAATATCTTTCAGAGTTATTGTCTGAATCCCGATATACATGCTGAAAGGTACAACTTCCTTAAGTTTTATCCATGAGTGTATATTGGTTATCTCGTGTGACTTCAATAAAGGTCACTGTAATATCTTTCAGAGTTATTGTCTGAATCCCGATATACATGCTGAAAGGTACAACTTCCTTTAGTTTTGTCCAAGAGTGTATATTGGTTATCTCGTGTGACTTCAATAAAGGTCACTGTAATATCTTTCAGAGTTATTGTCTGAATCCCGATATACATGCTGAAAGGTACAACTTCCTTTAGTTTTGTCCAAGAGTGTATATTGGTTATCTCGTGTGTCTTCAATAAAGGTCACTGTAATATCTTTCAGAGTTATTGTCTGAATCCCGATATACATGCTGAAAGGTACAACTTCCTTAAGTTTTATCCATGAGTGTATATTGGTTATCTCGTGTGACTTCAATAAAGGTCACTGTAATATCTTTCAGAGTTATTGTCTGAATCCCGATATACATGCTGAAAGGTACAACTTCCTTTAGTTTTGTCCAAGAGTGTATATTGGTTATCTCGTGTGACTTCAATAAAGGTCACTGTAATATCTTTCAGAGTTATTGTCTGAATCCCGATATACATGCTGAAAGGTACAACTTCCTTTAGTTTTGTCCAAGAGTGTATATTGGTTATCTCGTGTGACTTCAATAAAGGTCACTGTAATATCTTTCAGAGTTATTGTCTGAATCCCGATATACATGCTGAAAGGTACAACTTCCTAAAGTTTTGTCCATGAGTGTATATGATCTGTTAGTGACCATCACTCACATCTAGTGACCTCCCGGTAGCTTCCTTGACCCCTTCTAACCAACTCATTGAGGTTTTTCTCTCTTTCTTCAATATTTACCGACATCAACATCTTTTCAATCCATTTTCTCTCATTATATGTCTGAAGTAGGTCAGTTTACATATTTGGGATCCTAGGGATTAATTTAATTTAAGATTGAACCATTTTATCTGTCCATGGAACTCAGTGTAGCTTTCTCCATGTCCACATTTCAAAAGCCTCAAATCTTTTTATCTCATCTTATCTGAGAGTGGATACAGTGAGACATGCGGTGAACTGGGACGCCCGTCTCGCTGATCGGGGAAGAGGGACTTGTCATAGGACATATTTGTCTGCTTTATAACTTGTATCACTGTTTGTAATCCCCGATGCTGGGTCATGTTTTAATCCACGACTCACTTGTTTAAAATATGTCTAGTAATCAGGTAAATATAAGCCGGGTGTGTGAATGTTTACTCGAAGAGAAATAATGTTTTCAGAAAATACTAGCGGATGTACCCGGCTTCGCCCGGGTTTTACCCGAGTAAAGGTTTGTCTAACGAACATTTGTTAAAACAATTCTCTATAAACTTATATATAAAAAAAAGATATTTTTTGATAATTTGAAACTCGTAAATTTGAATCTCTCGATAAAGTGAACATTTTTTCCCGGTCCCTTGAAAAATACTCGGTAAGTTGAATAAAATCAATATTAATTGGTTCCCTCGGTAATTGGAAGTTAAAGGAATAGTATCTTGCCTTGGAATTGTATCATTATTCTTGTCTCAAATAAATTGCCGTGTCATCCTGAATTTTGTCTTTCCTAATTTTCTACAATACAAAATCATTTTATCTATTCTCCCAATATATATGTTGTAGATAAATGATAAAACTAACTTTGACTTGTGCGCAATTAATAGGTAGAAAATCTTACTTTTGATAAATAATCTTTAAGATAATAAACTTAGTGACAATAAAACTTATAGATAAAAAACTTGTTATCATCGTCGCAATGGGGGCGCTGCTTGCGAGTTAAATCTACAAATCTGCAAATAACTCTAAGGATATTCAATAAATTATTTTTCAAAAACCTTCCCGGGGATATACCTAATAATATCCCAAAATTTCACGGCGATTGGATGTATGGTTTTTGAATCTATAGAGTACAAACATACAGACAGACATTCAATTTTATATACAAGTTGGGATCAATAAATAAGGTGAATTATAATTTATTAAAAAAAAAAAAGAACGATATTAAAAATTAGGACTTGATTTATTCAAAATAATCACCTTGGCTTTCTATACATCGTCTCCATCGTTCTGGCAACTTGTAAATACCCTCTTTATAGGCACTCTTAGGAAGTGTGTGAAAAAAATCTTGCACCACTTTCTGAACATTTTCATCCGAGTCAAATCGCTTTCCCTTTAACTCCTTCTTTAGTAGTCCAAAAAGGAAATAGTCAGAGGGGGCTAGGTCTGGACTATATGCAGGATGTTCTAAAACTTCAAAACCTAATTTAATGATTGTAGATACAGTTTTACATGATGTATGCGGCCTTGCATTATCATGAAGTATCATGAATCAATATCGGTACATGTAATTCGTCCATTTTTAAACTCGTTAACCCATTTATAAATGTTTTTTTTTTTTGAGACAAACAAGACTCACCATAGATATTTTTCATTCTTTGGCATATTTGAGATGTTTGAATACCTTCTGCATTCAAGAAACGAATAACTGCACGTTGTTCAAGCGTGGTGCAATCCTTCAAGGGAGCTTCCATTTTAGTTTATTTATAAGTCTCGCGCCGCGCGTGGGAAAAAAGAACAGAACACCTTAAATAGTCTCTCGATGTTATATTTTAATATTCTGTGTTTTAAATTATTTTTGCTTTTTTAATTTTTAAGAAATAAGATAATTCACCTTATTTATTGATCCCCCCTTGTATATATAGATTATTTATTAAAAATAAAAAAGGCATCTCCTGACCACGAGCACATGTGCTTTTTAGATGGCAAAGCGCCATCTAGTGGAGCAAAAATAAACTAAACGTTTATTTAGCTTGCTCCGTGATATTTGGCCAACCCAATTTCTTGATAAATCAAGAAAAGCTAACCACGAACGCGTTTCGGGCTGTTGGCCCTCGTCAGCGTGGTGCAGGCTGTACCTCTACGACCAAAATTTGGTCCCACAGGCTTCCTAGAAATCAAGAAATATTATTTATTACATCTTCTTATCACACATTGTAATGTGAATTGATTTGAAGATGAAAACTTTAAA
>CP092873.1:1975508-2003756 GCA_030710605.1 Cordylochernes scorpioides
AACAACCACTGCGCTTCTGGTATCTTATTTTACATTGTTTAACGATATTCTCAACTTCTCTGCTAAACTGTAGAACTGGTGGTACAAATACACTCATGGACAAAACTTAAGGAAGTTGTACCTTTCCGCATGTATATCGGGATTCAGACAATAACTCTGAAAGATATTACAGTGACCTTTATTGAAGACAAACGAGATAACCAATATACACTCATGGACAAAACTTAAGGAAGTTGTACCTTTCCGCATGTATATCGGGATTGAGACAATAACTCTGAAAGATATTACAGTGACCTTTATTGAAGACACACGAGATAACCAATATACACTCATGGACAAAACTTAAGGAAGTTGTACCTTTCCGCATGTATATCGGGATTGAGACAATAACTCTGAAAGATATTACAGTGACCTTTATTGAAGACACACGAGATAACCATTATACACTCATGGACAAAACTTAAGGAAGTTGTACCTTTCAGCATGTATATCAGGATTCAGATAATAACTCTGAAAGATATTACAGTAACCTTTATTGAAGATACACGAGATAACCAATATACACTCATGGACTAAACTTAAGGAAGTTGTACCTTTTAACATGTATATCAGGATTCAGATAATTACTCTGAAAGATATTACTGTGACCTTTATTGAAGACACACGAGATAACCAATATACACTCATGGACTAAACTTAAGGAAGTTGTACCTTTTATCTTGTATATCGGGATTCAGACAATAACTCTGAAAGATATTACAGTGCCCTTTATTGAAGATGCACGAGATAACCATGTGTGAACAACCTCTGTCTCCTTAAAAAAAAAAAAAACAGACAACCGTAGGCATCGAATACTTTCCACTTTCTTAAGTTTTGTCCATGAGTGTAGATAAAGCTCTCATCAATCAGTGAATCAGAATTGTAATCTTTGGCTTGTTACGTTGCTAGGCTTGTGTGGAAATTTGTCTTTCCGCCTTAAGCCGAGAACAATAAAGAATACCATGAAATAACCTATCTTAAATTCCATATCCACACATAACTCACAATTTAAGCAACAGTTTTTCTTCCGAGAGGCTTTCTGGGGGAAAATATTTTTAAATTTTGACCAAGGTCCAAACAGGAAAATTTTATCATTTGAATTTTTTTTTCACACACAAAAACGTTTATTAGGGATCAAGCCCCATACAGGATTCTCCCAGTATAACAATGGTTTTAATTGAACCTAAATATCAAGTACTACATACAATTCTCTATTAACGTAAGCCCAAAAAAAAACTAATTATTTGAATTTAACAAAGCTACGGGGGTTGTGGCAGCTGTTTAACTAACTGTGCTGCTGAGGTCGAACAAAGGTGTTCTAATCCTTTCTTTAGAAGGACAGGAGCCTTTTTTAGCACATGAACTCTTTCTATGTTCAAGCCATAAGTCCTGTGTTGATCAATTAGACTTGACGAAAGGCTGTAATAGAGATTCCTCGAGCCACCCATGTCTCATCCCTGAATGACACCCTTATAAAACGTCAAATATAATCCAATGAGAGGCCACCTTCAGGAGAGACCAGCCATGGTCTTTCAAGAGAGTCTATGGGAACTCTGAGTCCAGAGGTTCCTGAGTATAATTGGAATTCCCTTCTATCTAGGATTATATGAGTGTGAAACTCGTGATTAGTTCTTCAAAATTGTAGACATCAACATTACCATAACTATATTGATAGATTATAAACTTAAAAGGAGATTCTTCTATAGAACATGTTTATTTCGCTATCTTTCAAACTACATTGTTCTTAAACGGGCGTAAAGACAAGTTGTGATGTGTGCAATTATATAGACGTACATTGAGAGCCAAGATATATACAAATTTGTAACTAACATATCTAACTAATAATGTCGTTTGAAAGCTAGCGAAATAAACATGTTCTATAGAAGAAGTTCCTTTTGAGTTTGTAGGGTTAAATAATTCCAATTGCCGCACCTAGATGGCGCTGTGTTAAACTTTGTGTGTTATAAAAGTTACATTTTGTAAATGTGATATTTAATCATTCTTTATTTAATTATTTTATATTTTATTGTAAACAATATGTTATATTTCTTTTTTGTTAGAATACCATTTCAACTAAAGATTGTATGCCTAAATAAGTCGAGAGACTTTTTGAAATAAAAACAACTATTATTGGCTAACCGTGTCTGTGGTGATTAATGATCCTACAAGTTTATAATCTTACAACATAGTTCTTCAAAATTACAAAACGGTTCTCCAACAGCTCTGCCTATGGAGAATTGAGCATATGGGCATCAACTGAACTTCAACCTAAAGAAGACTCATCGGAAATCCAAACGTCATAGCTACCAAGACATAAAAGTACTCAGACGAGCCACTTAAATAGACAACCATATTAAAATTAGGGGCACAACTTTTCAGCCACTACTTTCGCCATTTTTCTAAAACGTTTGAATGCGCCATAGCTAAAAACTTTGGACCAAGCAGTCAGTGCACTATGGATCAAGAAATTTCAAAAGAGAAACAGCATTTCCAAATCTCTCCAAAATGCTGCTCATGATTAAAATACTATGGCTGCTTCTTTATCGACACATGAGAGCTGTCAGAAAAAAATTGTTATTAGAGTGAAAAAGGAATAAAGCTATTAAACATAAATGTTTCTTATATAAAATAAACTTTCTGCTGCAATGGAAAATTGTGAGAGGGCTTAGCTCACCAGTGGTGAACTTCTCAGCGCTTTCGCCACTTTAATCTACCAGAGAGACAGAAGACAGTACTTTAAATATTTTTTCATCGCAGTAATTATTTGTAAAATGTTGTTAACAAAGTGTAAAATGTTGTCATTAAAGCGTAAAATGTTGTCTTTTAAAAGTCCAAAAATAAAATGGAAATATAAATAAGAGAAAAACTTATTTGAATAAAAATTGTATTTTAAAAGTGCAGAAAATAAATGCTTCGTTGTGGTTATTTAAACGTTTAAAAATATATAAATTATTTAAACAAAAATTACGAAAATTATATATAAATAATTAGTATTATATTAATATTTAATAATTAATTAAATAATTATAATTAAAGTATTATATACACTGCGTGACATTGAAAATGGAACACCAAGAAATAGTGGCCAGAAAGTGATGAAACTCGGCAGACAGAGAGAGACAGGGACGAACAATAAGTGATCTTTATTTCAAAATGATAGTCATAATACAGAGCGAGAACGGCGTCGGCTTAGTAGCAAGTAGGACCACCGCGGACGGCGATGCACGCAGCAACACGTCTAGGTAGAGAGTCAATCAGAGTACGGATGGCGTCCTGAGGGATGGCTCTCCATTCCCTCTCAACCATTTGCCACAGTTCGTCTTCTGAACGCGGCTGTGGCAAGGTATGCAAACGGCGTCCAATAATGTCCCAGACGTGCTCGATTGGTGAGAGATCAGGAGAGTACGGTGGCCAGGGAAGCATCTGTACATCTTGCAGAGCTTGTTGGCTAATGCGAGCAGTGTGCGGTCGGGCGTTATCCTGCTGATAAAGGGCATTGGGTACCCCCTGAAGGTAGGGGAGTGTCACCGGTCGCAGCACATCATCAACGTATCGTTGGGCCGTCATAGTGCCCTGAATACGAAGTAAAGGTGACCTGGAATCATACGCGATTGCGCCCCAAACCATGATTCCACGTTGTCGCACGGTGGGGCGTTCCACAATTGCTGCCGGATTGGACCTTTCTCCACGTCGACGCCACACGCGTACACGGCGACTATCACTGGACAAGCAGAAACGCGACTCATCTGAGAACACGACCCTGTGCCATTCCGTCATCCACGTCGATCTAGCCCCGCACCATTCCAAACGTTGGCGCCTATTCGGTGGGGTCAATGGCAGTCTTCTTAGCGGACGGCATGAGTGCAAGCCATTAGCAACCAATCGACGGGAAATGGTTCTGGTCTAGATGGAATGATCTAGGGTGTCTTGCACATGTTGCAGGATGGCGGTACAAGTGGCTTGTGGGGCCGCCACTGCTTGTCGAAGGATACGCCGATCCACACGTGCTGACGTCACTCTGGTTGCACCGACATTCCTATAAATTGCCACATTTTCTTGTTCCAACCATCTTCTCCACAGTCGGTACACCGTGGACGCACCAAGGTGTGTATCAGCTGCGATTTGACGTATGGACCAACCTGCCCTTTTCAGTCCGATCACCATGCCCCTCGTAAAAGCGTCTGTCTGCTTGAACTGCCTCCGTTTACGATGACCTGGCATTCTCTGTTATTACACGTGTCTTTTGACACAAGAACAAAATTTCTACAATTATTTTCCTTGAAGAAATAACGACACGAATACTGTCCTTTCTGCAAGTTCCTTCCCTTATATCTTACTCCATGTGCGCACGAGAGCTGCGCATTTTACATCATTTGCATAACTCGGTTAGACGCGTCTACCCTGAAATTTGCATAATTTTCTGGCCACTATTTCTTGGTGTTCCATTTTCAATGTCACGCAGTGTATGTGTGTGTGTATTTTGAAAAATGGAATATTAAATAATACTTTGTGAAACGATTTTTGAAACTGTCAATATAATCTGAATTAAATATATGTATATTGGTAAAATAAATTATATTTTGATCCAATATTCAACTTATCTTTTAACGAAAGTTTTGATAGAGTAATTGCTTTCGCGGATGATGTGACATTTGTGGTATGGAGTTCAAACATCTATGATCTTCAGTACAATATTACCAAATGTCTAATAAAAATCAAAGCCTGGTGTGAAAAGGTAAAACTTTCACTAAGTTCAAACAAAACAGGTATACTCTATCTACATAACTATGAAAAATTGCCCATTAATTTTGATGGAAAAATAATTCAACCATCAGAAACTGTTAAAATTTTGGGAGTTATTTTTAAAAATCATAGACAAAGTCTTGATTTTGCTTAGTATTATTAATGAAACTGATTCCAATAATTATTAATTAAACATTATATTTATTGATTTACAAGAGAGAGATATAATATAAAAGGGAAACTTATATTGAAACAAAGGAACTTTTTTTCTTGTGTTTTTAGCGCCTATTTACCCGTGAGCTTACACACACTCTGTGGTAACAAATAATTAAAATATGTACAACACACGCTCCCCTGTGTGTAAGCCCTAATCAGCAAGTCCAAGGCTATCTGCACATTTCCGTAGTTTGTCCTTAGGTAGACTCTTCGTTAGTATATCCGCCTCCATGTCTTCACTTTTGGTGTATTCCAGCTTGATTCCATTTTGAATTTCCTCTTTCACAAAATAATACTTTCGGTTTATGTGCTTTGTTCGTGAAGTAATTTTGTCAGATTGTATCCAGTTTATTGCAGCCTGGCTGTCACTTTTCAAGGTAATTGGGAAAGTTACATTTTCACAAAGTTCTTCTAGTAATCCCTTTAACCATAATGCTTCTGAAATGCCTTCACATATTGAAATAGGTTCTGCTTCACATGTAGACAAGGCTACTAAATTTTGCTTTCTACTTCTCCAGTTTATTAAGTTGTCGCCAAGTTTGACTGTATAGCCTGAATAGGATTTTGCGTCTCGGGTTGTGCACCAGCTCGCATCAGTACTTATTGTGATATTGTTGTCTTTTGACTTATATGCCAACCTTTTATTTCTTGTTCCCTTCAGGTATCTATAAATCCTTTTAACTCCAGTTAAATGTATTTCTCTTGGATCATTACTATACTGTGATAAATTGCTGACGTTGAAGGATATGTCCGGTCGAGTACCCGTAGAAAGGTACATTAGTGATCCAATCATTTCCTGGTATACAGTTTTATCTACTGGCTTAGAGTCCAAATATTCATCTAAATTTTGATTTTGATATCCAGGTGTTTGCACACTGTTGCATTCTTCCAGTCCAAATCTGTGAAGAATTGTATCAATATAATGAGTCTGAGATAGATAAAATCCATCTTCTTCCCTTTTTATTTCAATTCCAATAAATGGTTCGCTACCTTTCTTTTCTGTTAGAGTAACATATTTTTCTATTTATAAAAAATAAAAAATAAATAAATAAACTGTAATATAATGACACTATGCGGCGTTGAGTTTGTTTATACAAAAATGTCTTGATAAAGTTTGGCGTTCAGCCAACTGAAATATTGGCAAATAAACCTTTTATTTAATCCAATATATGCCATTTTATTATATAAATTAGATTTATAATATATAATGCATTAGCGTGCTATCTGGTATGAGAAATTGAAAGAATTTTAGACGCGTATGATTCTTTGTATAAATTAAGAATTATCTACTGCCCTTACAGTAATAAAATGAATTTTTTCATTGCAGTAAAGGACAGTAGAAATTGTTTAATTTTTAAAAAGAATCATATGCGTCTATAATTCTTACAATTTATCAATTAGATTGATATGATAAGCATAAAAACTTTTGCCAATCAATTGCTTCATTTTAAATCAATTTAAATTCGAAATTCATGATGATCGTCCCCTGCCTTTTTTTACTTTTACTCATATTAATCAAATTGTTTAAAGGCAGAAACTAAAAGATTTATTTATTTTTTTATTTTTAGTGCATTTTTATAAAAGTCTTTTTTCGAAAGGTGTATTTTTAATATATTAATTATATAACTTTTCGAAAACAATCCTTTAAAAATTTAATATGTTTCCTGAATTAGTGCAGTAAAATAAGAAAATTGAATCTTTGAGCGTCCTTGATTTATAATGTGCAGTGAACAGAATTGGCAAAATAATGTTCTAATCTATTTTTAAAGGTGATTTTATGCTGATTTTATTCAAAATTTTCGCGTGAAACCCCTTTTTATTAGTAGAAGGTGAAAGAGGAATCTTCACACTTGGCATCCCTGATTGTTGATCGGTATAAATATCCATCTATGCAAATCTCAATTTATTTACTCAATATATTTTTATATATTTTTTTTTAATAATTTTTTTCCCTTGCAGTATGGACAGTAGAAATTGTTAATTTTTAAAAGAATCATACGTGTCTATTGTTGCATCATGGTAATGAACCTATTTTAATTTAATTTTTAATATTATTTTTCATATATATTAAATTCAAATTTATATTTTATATTTATTTATTTTATTAAACAGAATATATGTATTATAAACAGAATATATGTATTATAGAATCATCATTTGTATTTAGGTACACTATGTGACTTCACTGCTCTCTTTGATGTGAGAAATAAATTCTGGAGGCTACTTAAAGTAGAGTTATCTCCACTTATATAAATTTGTAGGATGGTTGAAAGACGCTCTGGTAAGATACAAGACCCAGCACAGGAGAGAATCAAGGTTGAAGAGTCTGCCAAGCCGCAACCTGGTGTAACAATATATTAGTTTCGAATTTTGATAACAGATGAGGGGCTAATGCATATAGCTGTATCCTCCTCCAGTTCTTGCATATTTCTAACGAACTGATTATCGAAGATTTAATTTACATACTGTCCTACTCTCCGTACTTTCCTTAAATACCATTTCTGAGATTCCATCCTTCAGTGTAGCATATATAAGCAGAATTGTCCAATACAGTATTAGAGCTCTAATGAAGCGGTCTGGTAGATTAAATTGGCGAAACCTCTGGGAGGGTTCACCACTGATGAGCCAAGCCCTCCCAATAATTTTGATCCCAGTAAGGACAGTAGAAGTTTGTTTTATATTTAAAAAGAAACATTTGTGAGCTTTGATGATTTCATTTCTTATATCTAGAAACGATATCAAGAAGATATATCTGTATTATCATACCGGTATAAAGACATTGCAATGATATAATATATATTATCTATTGTAAACAATATGTATATATATTGTATATATATATATAGAAGCAATGGGCGCTTCTCCCGTCAAAATAAACGTCAGAATCTGACGCCATCTATTGACCGTCGCCTCAACTAGCGGCATCGGGTCGGTGACAAAGCCACAAACACCAACTTTGGCAAACTGATAAGCGTCCACCTAGAGACCATGGTTATGAATTAATTTGTTTGTAATTGTTAGATAAAGGGTTGATAAGACAAAGGATTGATAAGATAAAGGGTTGAAGGTGCAGTCGTGATAAAAAAAAAGATAATTTTTTACCGTCAAGTAGCTTTTATTTTCAATTACTCGAGGAAATATTATACATTAGTTATTTTCACATTATATAGAATTTATAAAGTTAATCCTATATTAGTGATTTAAAATGATAGATATATTAACTACGCATATTTACAACAAAAACTGAAAGTCTTTCTAAAAAACGATGATAACAAAAGTAAAATTATCAATGAATAAAAATAAAATATACATTTTAAAATATTGAAATATTTGAGTTTTTAGATTATATCTATATATATAAAATTGAATGTCTGTCTGTCTGTCTGTTTGTCTGTACTCTATAGATTCAAAAACCATACATCCAATCGCCGTGAAATTTTGGGATATTATTAGGTATATCACCGGGAAGGTTTTTGAAAAATAATTTCATGAATATCTTGAATATCCTTAGAGTTATTTGCAGATTTGTAGATTTAACTCGCAAGCAGCGCCCCCATTGTGACGATGTTAACAAGTTTTCTTATCACTAAGTTTGTTATCTTAAATATTATTTATCAAAAGTAAGATTATCTCAGGATGACACGGCAATGTGACACGGGAAAAAATGTTCACTAGATAAAACTATGATTTTCTAATGTAGAAAATTAGGAAAGACAAAATTCAGGATGACACGGCACACAGGGACCGGGAAAAAATGTTCACTTTATCGAGAGATTCAAATTTACGAGTTTCAAATTATCAAAATATATCTTTTTTTTTTAAATAAGTTTTTAGAGAATTGTTTTAACAAATGTTCGCTAGACAAACCTTTACTCGGGTAAAACCTCGGGCGAAGCCGGGTACGTCCGCTAGTATAATATATATATTATACTAGCGGACGTACCCGGCTTCGCCCGAGGTTTTACCCAAGTAAAGGTTTGTCTAACGAACATTTGTTAAAACAATTCTCTATAAACTTATAAAAAAAAAGATATATTTTGATAATTTGAAACTCGTATATTTGAATCTCTCGATAAAGTGAACATTTTTTCCCGGTCCCTGTGTGCCGTGTCATCCTGAATTTTGTCTTTCATAATTTTTTACATTACAAAATCATCGTTTTATCTAGTGAACATTTTTTCCCGGTCCCTTGAAAAATACTCGATAAGGTTGAATAAATTCATGGTCGTTTATGGAAGATGGACGAAGTTCCCGGAGGTCATCTTGGGCAAGCTCCCGCGAGGCTTTCCCGCACAGCTGTGTCACCAACTCTGCCCTGATTGGTCGGTGGGTACTTGGAATGTCGGCCGGCGGCAGGGCGAATCCATTCTCTAACGGGGTGGGGCAAAACTAAGCCTATCTCCGTCGCAAGGTGGCGCTGCTTGCGAGTTAAAGCTACAATTCTGCAAATAACTCTAAGGATATTATAGATATTCAAGATATTATTTTTCGTAAAACTTTCCGGGGATATGCCTAATAATATCCCAAAATTTCACGGTGATTGGATGTACGGTTTTTGAATCTATAGAGTACACACAGACCACAGACAAACAGACAGACAGACAGACATTCAATTTTATATATATAGATAATGCTATATGTTAATTATGTCATAGAGGACATTACTTTAGATGGTTCAAATTGAGACCATTATACTATTTCGTACTTGAAATATTGATGCAAATAATATTGTTGCGTTGTTGGTTGACAAAGAATAACTTCCGTGAGTACAAAGGATCTTTAGGACTTTATTTAAGCCTAATCAATAAAATAATTACAGAAGAGTGCAAAAGTAAAACAACAATAAAGAAAACAACAGTTACAAACTCACCAACTGCAGCACGGTGAGGGAGAGCAGGAGCAGAACAGGAGACAGAAGTTCGTAGAACCTTCTAGAATCTTCCAGGAAGTACACCGGCTTCGGCGGTAAGCAGCAGTCTGACCTCTTGAGACAGCAGCTTGCTTGGAGTCCACCACGTAGCTTCGTTCTTCTACGCCCTTTTTCTTATCTTTCTTCCTCCCCGGCCTGAGTTTCTCATCCCTATATATCCCGGAGTAGATCTTTCCAGAACGGTCACGGTTGGTCAGCCAATCAGAAAGCCGCCAGCACCGAGCGTTGCGCAATAGCTGTAGATTGGCCAATCAGTTGTCTTCCGCTTTTTCTACATGATTCTTAAACGCTCTAGAACATTCTCTCTCCATCTGGAATGTGCTTATCTTTCTACCTAACACTGCCCCCTCCTTAGGACTGATCGTCCCGAACAGTCCATTGTGCTGGAACAATACCCCTGAAGGGTGCCAACCGGTTGTAGTGCACCACTTTGGGTTTAGACGTCGGGGTCCGCTGAATACGAAAGATGGCATCATTGAGGCACTTGATGATCTTGTAGGGTCCTTCCCACTGGTACTGAAGTTTAGGAGAAAGTCCTTTCTTCCGTTGAGGATCAAGGAGCCAAACCATTTCACCCTCTTTGAAAGTCTTGTTGGAAGTCTTGACGTTGTACCTGTCTTTCATTTTCTCAATGGAAAAGTGAAGATTTTCTCTTGCCCACTGGTGAACGGTCGGCATCCGTTCAAATGGGGCACCTTCATTGTAGATCTTCAACTTTCCTTTGGATCTTGTTGTCGGTCCCTTTCTCACTGAACATTGTGTACAGTTTCTGCACCATTTTTCAACATCAGTTCGACTCCCTGGCCAACAAAATCTTTCTCTAACTTTGGCCAATGTTTTTCTGATGCCGAAGTGATCTCCCGTGGGACTGCTATGCATCTCCTGGAGAGCCAAAGGTACATGAGATCTGGGTAACACCAACTTCCAGGATTCATGCTTTCCATCCTCGCTCTCCCATTTCCTGTATAAGACACCATCTCGCAGGGTCAAAGAATTCCAAAGGCGCCAGAGACTTTTGGTTTTAGGACTGTACGGGGCCACATATTTCCAGGATAGTCTTTCACCTGATTCCTTCCAATTTATCATTGGCAAGAGATCTCGGTCTTCACGTTGAGCTTAAAGCTTGTCCAGTCCAATGTTGTATTTCTACTTCATCGCTTTCTTGCACTGTAACTTGCCTTACGCAAAATATCTCTTCAGCACGAGTACAATGTCCACTTTGTGAAACACACGGTCTTCTTGATAAGGCATCAGCATTATCGTTCTGTCTCCCGTGGTTCTTCTTAGGGGCTGAGGTGGTTTTAGAATTTTCCGGACAGTTTCTTCTCATGTGGCCATATTGTCGACATCTCCAGCAGTCGGTATCACTGCGTGGTTTTACTTTTCGGGGGCAAGTTGGAGAAATGTGATCAAGGGCTCCACAAGTCCAGCAGCGACCCCTTCTTCTTTCAGGCTTATCTTTAGAGTTATCTGGACAGTTTTTCCTTATGTGGCCATCTTTTCCACATTTCCAGCAACCTATATCACTGCGCTGTTTTAATTTTCGGGGGCAAGTTGGAGACGTGATCATGGGCTCGACAGGTCCAGAAGCGACCCTTTTCTCTTTCTGGATTATCCAATTTAACTTGTCTAGCCACACGATAACTTCCTCTTGAGGCTTGTTGGGCAGCTTCATGCTTCATGGCTTGGACAAGGGTTTCTTGTAGAGTAGTCGCACTTGAAAGTCTGGCAAAATTTTGGGTCTCAGGGTCTCCGATGGCATCAATAAACTGTTGTTGGGCCATAAAGTCTTGTGTTTCAGACGGGCACGTTGGAAAGGCTAATCTTGCCAGGCGTCGGATGTCGTTGGACAAATCCTGCAAACTTTCTTTATTTTCTTGTAGTCTATTCTTGAACTTCACCACATGAAGCTGTTGGTAGTGTTCTTCTCCATATCGGGACTCCAACGCATCAATCAGGGAGTTGAAGTCTAGACGGAGTTGTTCCGGAATCATCTGGAGAACTTCCACTGCAGGTCCACGAAGTGCAGCAACCAAAAAGCTTGCCTTATCTCTAACGTTCCATCCGTTAGCTTGGGCAACCACATCGAACTGGGTTTTGAAGGAGGTCCATGATGATTGTCCATCAAAGGAAGGAACTTTGACAAGAGGCTTACCCAAATTGTTATTTTCTTGCTGGAAAACTGGAGTTCTTGGATGGCCCGTTTCCACAGCAGCAAGTCTCTGTTTTAAAGAAGCCATTTCTTGCTGGAAATCCGGAGTACTTGGATGGTCCGTTTCCACAACAGCAAGTCTCTCTTCTAAAGCAGATATTTTTTCTCTCACTTCTTCTTTTACAGAAGAGATTTTATCTTCTAAGCATTTGAACTTAAGCCCCAAGCTTTCTTTTAGCTCTTGATGTTGAGCTTGAAGAGCTTGGTTTTGAGCTTGAAGACCTTGGTTTTGAGCTTGAATAGCTTCCCGAGTTTCTTGGTTTTGAGCTTGAAGAGCTTGGTTTTGAGCTTGAAGACCTTGGTTTTGAGCTTGAATAGCTTCCCGAGTTTCTTTGTTTTGAGCTTGAATAGTTTCCCGAGTTTCTTGGTTTTGAGCTTGAAGACCTTGGTTTTGAGCTTGAAGACCTTGGTTTTGAGCTTGAATAGCTTCCCGAGTTTCTTGGTTTTGAGCTTGAATAGTTTCCCGAGTTTCTTGGTTTTGAGCTTGAAGAGCCTCGTTTAGAGATTCACGAGTTTCTTTATTTTGAGCTTGAATAGCTTCCCGAGTTTCTTTGTTTTGAGCTTGAATAGTTTCCCGAGTTTCTTGGTTTTGAGCTTGAAGACCTTGGTTTTGAGCTTGAAGACCTTGGTTTTGAGCTTGAAGACCTTGGTTTTGAGCTTGAAGACCTTGGTTTTGAGCTTGAAGACCTTGGTTTTGAGCTTGAATAGCTTCCCGAGTTTCTTGGTTTTGAGCTTGAATAGTTTCCCGAGTTTCTTGGTTTTGAGCTTGAAGAGCCTCGTTTAGAGATTCACGAGTTTCTTTATTTTGAGCTTGAATAGCTTCCCGAGTTTCTTTGTTTTGAGCTTGAATAGTTTCCCGAGTTTCTTGGTTTTGAGCTTGAAGACCTTGGTTTTGAGCTTGAAGACCTTGGTTTTGAGCTTGAAGACCTTGGTTTTGAGCTTGAATAGCTTCCCGAGTTTCTTGGTTTTGAGCTTGAATAGTTTCCCGAGTTTCTTGGTTTTGAGCTTGAAGAGCCTCGTTTAGAGATTCACGAGTTTCTTTATTTTGAGCTTGAATAGCTTCACGAGTTTCCTGATTTTGAGCTTGCAAAGCCTGGTTTTGAGCTTGCATAGCTTGGATCGCTTTCAATATTTCTTCCATTTTTCGGGTAAGTACCATAAATTATTCAGGCTTCACCTAAAGATCCCACTTCTGACACCAAATTGTTGCGTTGTTGGTTGACAAAGAATAACTTCCGTGAGTACAAAGGATCTTTAGGACTTTATTTAAGCCTAATCAATAAAATAATTACAGAAGAGTGCAAAAGTAAAACAACAATAAAGAAAACAACAGTTACAAACTCACCAACTGCAGCACGGTGAGGGAGAGCAGGAGCAGAACATGAGACAGAAGTTCGTAGAACCTTCTAGAATCTTCCAGGAAGTACACCGGCTTCGGCGGTAAGCAGCAGTCCGACCTCTTGAGACAGCAGCTTGCTTGGAGTACACCACGTAGCTTCGTTCTTCTACTCCCTTTTTCTTATCTTTCTTCCTCCCCGGCATGAGTTTCTCATCCCTATATATCCCGGAGTAGATCTTTCCAGAACGGTCACGGTTGGTCAGTCAATCAGAAAGCCGCCAGCACCGAGCGTTGCGCAATAGCTGTAGATTGGCTAATCCGTTGTTCTCCGATTTTCAACATGATTCTTAAACGCTCTAGAACATTCTCTCTCCATCTGGAATGTGCTTATCTTTCTACGTAACAATATTATAATTGAGTTAAATAAATTTAAAATATTTGACGTATTTTTAACTTAAAAAGAAACTCTGCAAATATTTTAAATTTATTTAACTCTATCATTACACTATTTATACATAAGCAACAGAAATTTACATAAACAATTTACATTTAATATATATCATATATATATATATTGGCTAATATGTAATTTACATAAGATATTTATGTTGCTTGTTTTACATATATCAACATCTGCGCGCCATCTGTTGTAGGAAATGTAAACTATTCTTGACACATGTGTTTATTTTTGATAAACAAACAACTTTATACTACCCTTACTGTAATGATAAATTAATGGGAGGGCCTGGCTCATCAGTGGTGAACCCTCCCCGCGGTTTCGCCAGTTTAAATGGTAGAATAAACTTACGAAACAGCTAGGAGGCTTCACCAGCTGATGAGCAAGGCTTTCCCATTAATTTGAAAATAATCATACGTGCTAAAATTACTTTAATTAAACCTAATTTAGATATTTCATATTGACTGGTCAATTTTCTATAATGTAAATAATGACCGGTGAATTATTCTTTTTATCATCATCATTCTACGTTTTCTGGCTTCTGTAAACAACGACGACATTAAAATTTTACACATATAAATGTACTGGCAATGTGTTTCTGTTCAATAATATCATCAAATATTATCTCTACAGACCTTACTGCAATGATATGAGTTATTGAATGAGAGGGCTTGGCTCATCAGTAGTGAACCCTCTCAGCGGTTTCGCCAAATTAATCTCTAGACCGCTCTACTATTGTATTGGATTCGTTTGGAATATACCCTGTATTTTCTATGGAAGGCAGCTTAGGGGTGTTTAGTGAACTATGGACATAAGCTTATAGGTCTGTAGAGGAGCATACATATAATTTCAAGGTATTGCATCGAGAAAAGCTCTGCCGCAAAATATTCCACGTTGTACCTCATATCTAAATTACTCTCTTATAAATATAATCCAATAAGATCTATATAAATAAATACATATGGAAAATGATTAGTGAGAGTTAAAATTATTGTTTACAACTAACTCTTAAAAAACACCTTCTGTAGATTTAGCAACCCACTGAAGACACTATTTCAGAAAAGAAAAATATAGCAATAGAACTCTATAATTTCTACAGATCAATTGTAAATAGATTCATACACAAAAGAGGTAGTGAGGAAAGTTTTAGAACAGATGTGTAAATAAATCCCTTTTCAAACAAATGCTCACGTGCACATGGGGAAAGGGAGAAAAAAAATACTGTATTATTTTGTTGTTGTGTATGGCGAATCAATACAGGGCAATGGGCCCTAATAAAAGCCTTTTGTTGTTGTTGTTGTTTACAACTACGCGGTATATACAACAGTTAGATTTGTTAAAAAATAACAATGATTGATAATTCATTTCTATATGATAATTGTTTTTTATATTTTAGAAAGAGATTTGTGTAAGTTTCTATCTAAGAATGTGAATTACACACAACTAAGGAATATCTCCACCAATCATTAGTTAACGAAGACAGAAATTCACTAAAAATCTATTTTAGAAGATGAAAAAGAAGTAAGATGTATGGCTTCAATAGAACAAAAAAAGAAGTCGGTGGACGAGTGGGTAACACCCTCGATTGCCGACAGCCATGAACCGGGATTGAATCCCGCGTTAACATTTTGTTTACTATCTGAATAACCTTCATATATTATTCACTGTTTCAATTATCATAAACTAGGTTGCTCTTAATTCGAAACTATTTTAAAGGCGTAAGATTCTTTTTGAAATTAAACAATTTCTACTGCCCTTACTGCAATGGAAAAATTAAAGGGAGGGCCTGTTGCAGTAAGGGCAGTAGAAATTGTTTAATTTCAAAAAGAATCTTACGCCTTTAAAATAGTTTCGAATTTTGATAACAGATGGCGCGCTAGTGCATCATAGGTTGTTCTTGTTGAGCAGTACCTAATAAAGTGATTTTGAAATAGAACAAAACTTTCGGAGAATATGACGGACAACAAAATGAAACGAACAAAGATTTAAAGTAAATTCATCAAGGATGTCAGGGAGAATTTCTATAATAAAATCGATAAATATTTCCCATTAAAAAAATTAAAATGATAATAAACGTTTCTTCCCTGATATTTATAATATTATAAAATAAATAAAGCTTTCAGAGCTAAATTTCTTGTACAACTTTTTATTTTCAAGCTTTCGGACTTGTTAATTCTTCAACAGGAGTATTACGTTAATAAATTTATTAACGTGATAATCCTGTTGAAGAATTAACAAGTCCGAAAGCTTGAAAATAAAAAGTTGTACAAGAAATTTAGCCCTGAAAGCTTAATCTATCTTATAAAAATAATAAAAAAGTAAAGGAATACAACTCTTCTATCAATCTCAGGTAGGTTGAAACTTCTTACTGACGAAGGCCGCAGCCTGAAGTTGGAGCAAGATCTATTGCAGCAGCAACCAGCCAGATGTAATGTGACCTGCCTCAATGGATATTGGGTCATTAGACCACATGGAAAATCAACCCAGATTCGTGTATTTAAACATATTATCTATTAGCTTTGATTATCTTTATATAATTTTCTATGTATGTAAATTTTATGTTACCATTAAGTTCTATCATTGTTTTCCCTGCATGTATCCTATATTTCTGCTTGGAGAATCTGTATAAGACTAAAGGGTCTTAATAAAGCTTTTGTTGTTGTGTTGTATTTAAACATATTCTAAACAGATAAGGCACAATTTGGATTATAGATTATAAAAACAGCTTTATGACGTTCTACCACTTATTCCTGTTGTAAATCTCAATCTAGAAGAGAATCTGTTATCAATATATATGGGATAATTTGGATTATAGATTATAAAAACAGCTTTATGACGTTCTACCACTTATTCCTGTTGTAAATCTCAATCTAGAATAGAATCTGTCATCAATATATATGGCATAATTTGGATTATAGATTATAAAAACAAGGTAATAAGACCAAATCTATTTATTTATTTGGATTTGGTCTTATTACCTTGTTTTTATATTCTAAACAGATTTATGACGTTCTACCATTTATTCCTGTTGTAAATCTCAATCTAGAAGAGAACCTGTCATCACATATATAAGGTCCATCACTGTATCCTTCTTCAGACCTTGTCGGCCTGGAGAGTCCTAGATTGTATCTGTTGCGTTGCCTCTGTGTGGGTTGGTCATTACCAGTCCACTACATTCTCTTAGAATTTATTAGAACACTAACTTCTACAATATGGACTGACTGACTGACTGCTAACAACTTGTAGTGCTATTTATACATGAAGTCAGAAATGAGTATGCAAAGAGGATATTTGCATATCTGCAAATATCCCAAGTATGCAAATACACAACAGTATCAAATATCTGAGGAGAGAGAAGAACATCCACGGGGCAAAACTGTCTCTATCAGTATTGTGGTGTATTGAAGAAATATAATTTTAACAATTCAAAAAAGATTCCCGCAAAAAGGAATACCATAGACGTATATGGAACGAAAGGTATCAACTGAGAATTGCTAACGGCTTGCGCCATCTATTGAAATAAATATAAACTAATCGTTGATTTATAATACGATACAATATAATGCGGCTTATGATTGAAGAACGATGTTTGACAATTTTACTGCAAATGTTTCTTTCGAACGAAAAAATCGTTCCCATCTCTGGACACTTTATTTTTCCGTTTATCATTACTCTTCATAATTCATTCTTTCATACTTCATCCCTAAGGATAGAAATAGTCGTTATTTCTCCTTAAAATAAATTACGATTTTTCGTTCAAAAGAAACATTTGCGGTATAATTGTTAATTAAAATTCAAAACTATTTTAAAGGCGTAAGATTCTTTTTGATATTAAACAATTTCTACTGCCCTTACTGCAATGAAAAATTAATGAGAGGGCCTGGCTCATCAGTGGTGAACCCTCCCAGCGGTTTCGCCAGTTTAATCTACCATACCGCTGTTATATTGCATTTTTGGAACTTCCTTTTATAGTGATACTGTTGATGGACTCTTTGAATGGGTTCACCACTGATGAGCCAGGCCATCTCATTAATTTTTCCATTGCAGTAAGGGCAGTAGAAATTGTTTAATATCAAAAATAATCTTACGCCTTTAAAATAGTTTTGAATTTTGATAACAGATGGCGCGCTAGTGCATCATATTATAATTGCTGAATATTAGTTATTTAAGAATGATATGTTGTTGGTAGAATGGAAACACCGTGAAACCATGGTGACAGAGAGAGATGTGGATTACCACCAGTGTTTATTTACATTCTCTGCCGCCGTCGACCGCTCCCCCTGGAGGCAGCAGCAAGATAATCCCGCCATGCTCGTGCAGGCTGCCCCCCGCCGCTCCCCTCCCAAGTCTCCGCTCAAGTTCGGAGTGGACCAGATCCTATCCCAGGACTTTGCTTCCAAGAAAGGTAGGTCTATCTGGACTCTGCCGGTCTATTTTGTCGAATTATGGGTTTACTTGGTTCTGTCTGGAGAGAACATTCTGTCAGCAATATTTCCTTGTTTGATGTGTTGTCTTGTTGTGCCCTTGCAACACAAGCACAAACGTCATTTTGTTAATTTTCTATCTGGTATAACCACCACTTACAACAGTGTTGTCTGGAGTTCTTGCAAAACAACAACAGTCATTTGTCAATGTGTCATCCGTTTTACCTCCAAGTGTTGTATGCAGTTCCTGCAACAACACAACAGTCAATTCCTTAATTTGCCATCCGGTATCACCACCACTTACAACAGTGTTGTCTGAAATTCTTGCAACACAACAACACAACAGTCAATTCCTTAATTTGCCATTCGGTATTACCATCACATACAACAATGTTGTCTGAAATTCTTGCAGCACAACAACAAACGTCAATTCCTTAATTTGCCATCCGTTTTTACCATCACCTATAACAATGTTGTCTCGAGTTCTTGCAACACAACAACAAACGTCAATTCCTCAATTTTCCATCCGTCTGTACCATCACTTACAACAATGTTGTCTCGAGATCTTGCAACACAACAACAAGCGTCATTTCGTTAATTTTTCATCCAGTATTACCTCCACTCATAACAAGTTTAATATTTTATTTTTATTTGCATAGATCGGATAGTTTGGCTTGTGATTGCTTTATAACTCCGTGTATCTTTAATTTCAGGGCAACAGACTGTTGGAACCAAGGAAGAATACATTTCTACTTCCCTCTCTCGTCCAGCAACTGTTTTTTAACGCGACAATATTTACAATTCCAATTATTTTATTTCCAAAGCGCTATATCCCGCAAGGGATACTTGCGCCAAACAAGGAGAAAGGTTTATTTACATAAGTTATTTACATTATTCAACGCATGAAAACATTAGAGAATCCAGATTTTGTAGAAAGTTTAGAATGTATTTACAAAATGAATTGAACTTTAAATATGATTTTTATCGGAAATCAAATCGTTAAGTTCACAAACAACTAGTTCATTCTTCATTCTATAATCTTGAAATGCTGGGCAATTCATTTTTAATTATTCCAGAATTGGCCAAATACCCATTCTGGATTAATCAAGAAAAGCTAACCACGTACGCGTGTCGGGCTGTTGGCCCTCATCAGCGTGGTGCAAGCTGTACCTCAATAACCAAAAAAAGGGGTCTTTCAGGCATCCTGAAATATCATGAATATCCAACCAGTATAATTTGACTTTTGTTTTCCACATTGAAATGTTTGTAAGTAATGAATTATAGGGTGAAAATGCGCTATCTATATATAATAGAATGAAACATTTAAGCAGAGGAAAACTTATTTTATACACAAAACAAACTTCTACTGTCCTTACTGCGATGAAAAATTATTGGGAGGGTTTGGTTCATCATTGGTGAACCCTCCCAGCAGTTTCGCCAATTTAATCTACCAGATCGCTTTTTAGAGATCTAATACTGTATTGGATGATTGTGACTAATGTCTGTTTTGTAAGTGTACGCTAGCGGGATATTCACAACCTGAAGTTGAAAAGTTTTTATTTAAGTCTGTCTAGGAGCGATTGTGGCTTGGAAGTTGGTATTTCTAATTACAAAGAAATTCCTTCTCCGGAACATATCATGCTCAGAACTGACAATAGAAGACCAGGCCTATAACTACCGTCGCAAAATTGGAGAGGAGTGGACTTCAGGTATTGGTTTAACCATGGAGATAAGCACCACCACCACACACAAATCTTTATAATTGTAATTCCTCTTCTGAGAATTGTCGCCTTTTTCTGGCTTCACGTCAATAAATATCCAATCATGTTTTTACTTTCATTATTATACAGCGCGGTAAAAAGGTTTGGAAGGATTTCTTTAAAGGAGAAGATAACGAACATATCGTCCGATAGAGGGCGCCATCTAGGAGGTCTAAGTGGGGCGAGTGTTTGGGTGATAGAAGGATAGATCATCTACCAATTGGCTCATTTAAGCGTTTCAACGCCAGAGTTTAGCAATAGTAATCCACACTCATGGAGATAAAACTTAAGGAAGTTGTATCTTTCAGCATGTATATCGGGATTCAGACAATAACACTGAAAGATATTACAGTGACCTTTATTGAAGACATACGAGATAACCAAGTGTGAACAACCTCTATCTCCTTAAAAAATACAGACGACAGGCGGTATCTAACATTCACTTCCTTTAGTTTGTCCATGAGTGTATTTCCAAACATGCAGAATAGAAAGGGCAGTAGAAATTGTTCAATTTAAAAAAGAATCTTACGCGTTTAAAATAGTTTCGAATTTTGATAACAGATGGCGCGCTAGTGCATCATAATATAAATGTTCTAATAAAAGACTCAATTTGATATTTGCGTAAGAGCGATTGCTCGAAGCATATTATATATTTATAATTATATATAATTCTGCTGTCCTAAAAGCTTATGTCCATAGTTTATCTCAAATACCCATTCGAAGAGTCTAGCATCAGTATCACTATAAAATGAAGTTCCAAAAATGCAATATAACAGCGGTATGGTAGATTAAACTGGCGAAACCGCTGGGAGGATTCACCACTGATGAGTCAGGCCCTCCCAATAATTTTTTCCATTGCAGTAAGGGCAGTAGAAATTGTTTAATTTAAAAAGAATCTTACGCCTTTAAAATAGCTTCGAATTTTGATGCAGAATAGAGATGTGAGAAAGAGGCCCGACAGCTCAAAAGAGCATGGTAGACTATGATTTATTCCACAATACTGACCAACCCGTTCTCTTTATAAATCACGTTGGCGTTTTGCCTGTCTAAATGCTACGTCAAGATATTCCTGTTTTATTCATCTGACCATCTTCCTATTATCTTTCTCCTCTATTTCTCACAGTTCAACCTATTTATCTCACCGACATCAGCTGTAAAGTGGACCGTGATGTGAGAAAGGTTTGTGTAAAGAGTTTGTCTTGATTCCTCTCACCCAAGTTCTCAGGGTAGGAGCAAGTGTCTCCAGCAACTGTCGCCGCGGGTGCAACGGTCTTGAGAGCTGGTGATCCATCACGGCTCAAGTGGATTGGCTTCATTAGCACTCGGAGGGGTCAAGATAGTGGTACTGTAGGTGACAGTGGTACTGTAGGAGGTACTGTAGGTGACAGTGGTACTATAGGAGGTACTGTAGATTTGTGTCTAAACATGAGAACTCTTGTTCCTGACAATACTATGGACGTTGAGAAAAGTATAACTGACGAATCCACCAAGCAACAAACTGGTGCAACAATCTTGTAGTGGATTCATTTTAAACAACAAATTATAATTTAGATGGAAATTTTGCCGGGAGGAAATTAATCTATAAAAGCAAAGCTCGCCTCTCCCGTCAAAATAGACGTCTAAAACCAGACGCCATCTATTGAATGTCTCCTCAAACTAGCGGCCTCGTGTCGGTGACAAAGCCACAACACCAGCTTTGGCAAACTGAGAAGCGTCCACCTAGAGACCATGGTTTCGGGCTAATGGCCCTCGTCAGTCTAGGACGGACTTTATTTAATAAGATCCACAAAGGATCAAATGGAATCCTCACAATCTACCAAAGAGGTGTTTAGCTGGAGAGTGGTCAGACCAAATCTATGTTCAAAATATATATGGAAATGTTGCAGGGAGGATATTGATCAATAAAAGTAAATGCCGCAACCTTCGATTTCATAGAACAGATTATAATTTCTGATATTTTGTTTTTCATCTTATTTCTAATACTACGTCTAACTATTACTGGGTGGGTGGTCCTTATCCCAAGTACAGACCATGATAATCATGGTGGGTAGCTAGCGACAGATTATACTGTAAGTTACATGTCTACACATGTAGAAAGATAATTTTGATTATTTTTAATAATGAAAATATGTAATTTTTATTGATAGACAACAACAACAACAACAACAAAAAGCCTTTATTCAGGGTCACTGACCCTATACAGGATTCACCAGAGGTATGCATAAGAACAAAGCAGTGAGACAAAGGAAATAACGATATAGACAGAAGAAAAAGAAAAAAAAAACAAGAAAGAGGAAAGCAAGAAAAACAACACAAAAAGAGTAGCAGTAAGAAAGTGAGGAGTGAGTTTTTATTGATAGCCATACTACTAAGTTAAAGATAATATTTTGAGTAGTTTAAATTGTGAATTCAAAAATATTTTATTGACTCTTAGTTAAATGATACAAAAATTAACTATTTTATTTACAATTTAGTGATTAAATATAAACAGCTGTTCTCAGGAAGGTAGGCTCCTCCATCTTGTCCTCCTACAGACAGGATCTCTCAGTTCAATGTTGAGATAATACTTATAGAGACACACGCCAATATAGAGAGTAAAATGGAAACTTGAAACAATACTATTTACAATTACATACAGTCGAGGAGACTTCCCCAACACCGAAGAGTCCTCCTCCAGACAGGATCTCTCAGTTCAATGTTGGGATAATACTTATAGAGACACGTCCAATATAGAGAGTAAAATGGAAACTTGAAACAAAGACTATGTAACAATTACATACAGTCGAGGAGACTTCCCCAACACCGAAGAGTCCTCCTCCAGACAGGATCTCTCAGTTCAATGTTGGGATAATACTTATAGAGACACGTCCAATATAGAGAGTAAAATGGAAACTTGAAACAAAGAGACTATTTACAATTACATACAGTCGAGGAGACTTCCCCAACACCGAAGAGTCCTCCTCCAGACAGGATCTCTCAGTTCAATGTTGGGATAATACTTATAGAGACACGTCCAATATAGAGAGTAAAATGGAAACTTGAAACAAAGAGACAATGTACATAATTACATACAGTCGAGGAGACTTCCCCAACACCGAAGAGTCCTCCTCCAGACAAAGACAGGATCTCTCAGTTCAATGTTGGGATAATACTTATAGAGACACGCCTAATATAGAGAGTAAAATGGAAACTTGAAACAAAGAACAATGTACATAATTACATACAGTCGAGGAGACTTCCCCAACACCGAAGAGTCCTCCTCCAGACAGGATCTCTGAGTTCAATGTTGGGATAATACTTATAGAGACACGCCCAATATAGAGAGTAAAATGGAAACTTGAAACAAAGAGACAATGTACACAATTACATACAGTCGAGGAGACTTCTCCAACACTGAAGAGTCCTCCTCCAGACAGGATCTCTCAGTTCAATGTTGGGATAATACTTATAGAGACACGTCCAATATAGAGAGTAAAATGGAAACTTGAAACAAAGAGACTATGTACATAATTACATACAGTCGAGGAGACTTCCCCAACACTGAATAGTCCTCCTCCAGACAGGATCTCTCAGTTCAATGTTGGGATAATACTTATAGAGACACGTCCAATATAGAGAGTAAAATGGAAACTTGAAACAAAGAGACAATGTACAAATTACATACAGTCGAGGAGACTTCCCCAACACCGAAGAGTCCTCCTCCAGACAGGATCTCTCAGTTCAATGTTGGGATAATACTTATAGAGACACGCCAATATAGAGAGTAAAATGGAAACTTGAAACAAAGATACAATTTACAATTACATACAGTCGAGGAGACTTCCCCAACACCGAAGAGTCCTCCTCCAGACAGGATCTCTGAGTTCAATGTTGGGATAATACTTATAGAGACACGCCCAATATAGAGAGTAAAATGGAAACTTGAAACAAAGACTATGTACACAATTACATACAGTCGAGGAGACTTCCCCAACACCGAAGAGTCCTCCTCCAGACAGGATCTCTCAGTTCAATGTTGGGATAATACTTATAGACACACGCCCAATATAGAGAGTAAAATGGAAACTTGAAACAAAGAACTATGTACACAATTACATACAGTCGAGGAGACTTCCCCAACACCGAAGAGTCCTCCTCCAGACAGGATCTCTCAGTTCAATGTTGGGATAATACTTATAGAGACACTGCCCAATATAGAGAGTAAAATGGAAACTTGAAACAAAGAAACTATGTTACAATTACATACAGTCGAGGAGACTTCCCCAACACCGAAGAGTCCTCCTACAGACAGGATCTCTCAGTTCAATGTTGGGATGAAAGTTTTGAAGATAAATTGTTGGTTGTTAAAATTTGTTTGGAAAACACGTGCTTTCATCAACCATTGTTCTATTCAGTTTCGGCGTTTTAGTGGCTCACTCACCTCAGAGGATAACATTCCCCCGTGCAATTCTCAACCTGCAACCCCAAACCACATTATTGACTGTATTAACTCATCCATTGACGTGCTCTACTCATCCCCAGCAGACACCATCAACAAGCTCTACAAGCTTGATACCCTGATATGATTGAGTGGAGATAAGAAAGAAGAAGACACATCCCCAGCAGACACCATCAACAAGCTCTACAGACTTGATACCCTGATATGATTGAGTGGAGATAAGAAAGAAGAAGACACATCTCCAACAGACACCATCAACAAGCTCTACAGGCTTGATACCCTGATATGAATGAGTGGAGATAAGAAAGAAGAAGACACATCCCCAACAGACACCATCAACAAGCTCTACAGGCTTGACACCCTGATATGAATGAGTGGAGATAAGAAAGAAGAAGACACATCCCCAGCAGACACTATCAACAAGCTCTATAAGCTTGATACCCTAATATGATTGAGTGGAGATAAGAAAGAAGAAGACACATCCCCAGCAGACACAATCAACAAGCTTTGCAAGCTTGATACCCTGATATGATTGAGTGGAGATAAGAAAGAAGAAGACACATCCCTTGCATATACCATCAAATAGCTCTACAAGCTTGACACCCTAATATGATTGAGTGGAGATAAGAAAGAAGAAGACTCATCCCCAACACACACCATCAACAAGCTCTACAGGCTTGATACTCTGATATGATTGGAGATAAGAAATAAGAAGACACATCCCCAGCAGACACCATCAACAAGCTCTACAGGCTTGATAACCTGATATGATTGTTGAGTGGAGATAAGAAAGAAGAAGACACATCCTCGACAGACACCATCAACAAGCTCTACAAGCTTGATACCCTGGTATGATTGTTGAGTGGAGATAAGAAAGAAGAAGACACATCCCCAGCAGACACCATCAACAAGCTCTACAAGCTTGATACCCTAATATGATTGTTGAGTGGAGATAAGAAAGAAGAAGACACATCCTCGACAGACACCATCAACAAGCTCTACAAGCTTGATACCCTGGTATGATTGAGTGGAGATAAAAAAGAAGAAGAGACTCATCCCCAGCAGACACCATCAACAAGCTCTACAAGCTTGACACCCTGATATGAATGAGTAGAGATAAGAAAGAAGAAGACACATCTCCAGCAGACACCATCAACAAGCTCTACAAGCTTGATACCCTGATATGATTGTTGAGTGGAGATAAGAAATAAGAAGACACATCCTCAGCAGACACCATCAACAAGCTCTACAAGTTTGATACCCTGATATGATTGAGTGGAGATAAGAAAGAAGAAGACACATCCCCAGCAGACACCATCAACAAGCTCTACAATCTTGATACCCTGGTATGATTGTTGAGTGGAGATAAGAAAGAAGAAGACACATCCCCAACAGACACCGTCAAAAAGCTCTACAGGCTTGATACCCTGATATGATTGAGTGGAGATAAGAAAGAAGAAGACACATCCCTAGCAGACACCATCAACAAGCTCTACAATCTTAATACCCTGGTATGATTGTTGAGTGGAGATAAGAAAGAAGAAGACACATCCCCAACAGACACCGTCAAAAAGCTCTACAGGCTTGATACCCTGATATGATTGAGTGGAGATAAGAAAGAAGAAGACACATCCCCGACAGACACCATCAACAAGCTCTACAGGCTTGATACTCTGATATGATTGATGAGTGGAGATAAGAAAGAAGAAGACACATACCCAGCAGACACCATCAACAAGCTCTACAGGCTTGATACTCTGATATGATTGATGAGTGGAGATAAGAAAGAAGACCATTCCCCTGATGACAGCGAGTGATTGAAAAGTCGGGAACCGAAGAGAACATTGGTTGACATATGTTTAAAATACGTAAGTCTGTGTAGCCTCATTCGTGGCAAGAGTAAGGAAGGAAGGGAGGTGTTCGAAGCCATGTGTCTGTCAGCCACAGCGGAGGTACCGGGAAGGGATGTTTGGAAACTGCGGGACCATCAATGTGTCAGCAGGACCGGGCCAATTAATTGCTCGGCGGTGTGAAATCTCGGTAAACTTCCTTCACATTCCTCCGTGACTCACCTCTGCGCACACCAGTTACAATAGACTCTGGTAGATTAAACTGGCGAAACCGCTGGGAGGGTTCATCACTGATGAGCCAAGCCCTCACAATATTTTTTTCATCGCAGTAAGGACAATGGAAGTTTGATTTATTTGTGAAAAGAAACGTCTTAATGTTTTCATTGTTTTATATCCTCTACAATAGAATCATGTTCTAGGAGAATACAGAGAACCATCGTCTGGTAACATGATGCATTAGCGCGACATCTGCTGTGAAAAATTTTACCTATTTTTTATTTACCAGTTGCGACACGCTATATCCGATCTGGATATTTGCGAGTGAAACTATTTACAATAATTGTAGTAGAGTAAATAACAAAATTATCAAAAAGAAAATAAACAATTAAGAAAAAGAGCATTGAATAAACATATACATTAAACAAATAAGCAACAACATAAGCAGATAGAAGAAACCACAAGGTAGTTATTTACAATATGTTAAGCAATGATGGAAGTTGATGAAGTTATCTGTAATAATTAGTATCGTGGAGAGAGAAAGTTGATCAAGTTGAGCTATTTACAATTAGTTATATTCTAAAGTAACTTATTAATTATTAACAAATTACATTTTTGACACATATGTTTCTTATTCAAATAAAACAATTTTCTAGTTTCCTTACAATATTTTCTCAAAATATTTCATGGGATTTCTCTCCCTCTTTATTATTTTTCAATTGTTTTTCTCTTCGTACATCCAGTTATAACGTCTTTTGTATATAAATATATTTCAATGGTTTGGTCCGTGCGGAGAAATCGAACTTATTTTTGAAGCTTATGATTCTTTTTGAAATAAAACAATGTTCTACTGTCCTTACTGTAATGATAAAATAATGTGAGGGCTGGCTCATCAACCCTTCCAGCGGTTTCGCCAGTTCAATCTACCATACCGCTGTAATATTGCATTTGGCTGTTTTCCTTTTACACCGATACTGAAGATGACTTCGTATAAACGGAATGCTCGAAGAATATTACATATTTACATATAGATGGAAAAATTGCCGGGAGGAAATTGATCCATAGAAGCATAGGGCGCCTCTTCCGTCAAAATAGACGTCAAAACTAGACGCCATCTATTGACCGTCGCCGCAAACTAGCGGCTTCGGGTCGGTGACAAAGCCACAACACCAGCTTTGGCAAATTGAGAAGCGTCCACCTACATATGTACACATTCTGTCGACTCGAAGCTTATGTGTCGTCCATACATCAGTGTAGTGCAGGTGTAGCCAGCGTGATGCACACGGGACGTGACAACACCAGACTTGGTAATTACAGAACGCCACCTGAAGGTTTCGGGCTAATGTTCCTCGTCAGTCCAGAGCTGGCTGTGATTTCATGGGATCCACACTGTGTTCACAGAATGTGTCAATGATGTGTTTATCTGTCAGTGTAACGCGGGTGTTCCAGAGTCCGTGGTCCCTCACCTCCAGTATTCCACTGTCCCCAGGGTGCCCACGTTCTACATCCGAGACACCTGCTGGGAGCCCCCGTGCCCCTGCTGCCCCCAGGGCCCCTTCACCTACACCCAGTCAGGTAGGCAGTCCCTGCAGTGTCCCCCGGTATAGAACTGTCTCAATAGTGA